>NW_026492654.1:0-52248 GCF_026875155.1 Cherax quadricarinatus
TTTTAAACCACACAATGGACTAAATTCTTTATTTTAAAAGACCGATTCTTCTTCTGCCTACCTTTCTGACCATAGTATTGCAAAGCACTCCTGCGCCCATGTTGGTAGAGATATTTTCATTTCATGCTCTCAAGAGCGGTACGGCGCATCGTCACTGTCCAGAATGCTACCCCAAGCCTTTGATCTTTCTCTCTTTCGCATATAGATACAAACTCCTATCACTATTGAAAACTCTTTCTCTCAATTCTTGTAGTGGTACTGTCATTCTGCCCCATACCATAGTCCAACAAAATTTTCCCAGTCATGTGGAAAATGACATTCTTAAAACAGCTGGAACTCTAGGATCTCCCAATCCTCAAAGTAGACATTTAAATGTCCTTCCTGCCCGTGGGCGGAGACGTTACCCTTGTAATGTAGCTC
Source organism: Cherax quadricarinatus (assembly GCF_026875155.1). Lineage (NCBI taxonomy): Eukaryota > Metazoa > Arthropoda > Malacostraca > Decapoda > Parastacidae > Cherax > Cherax quadricarinatus. The sequence continues at coordinate 421 of NW_026492654.1, forward strand.
GTTTAACTTTTGACAGCCGAGAACTCCCGTCCTCTGTATATGTCGCGGGACATCGGTTACAAGTTTAAGAGGTGAAACCTACACCGCAACAGTGTAAAATTGCTGGCGTTTTGGTCACCCAGCAAAATATTGCAGATCTATGGCCGAATGCCAGTCTGTGGTGCCGACGACCATTCAAATACATCTTGCATCAACCTCCATCTTGCCTTAATTTGTAATGAAGCTCACCCTTTGTACTCCCGCCGTTGCCAGTCTACTTAAATGAACGTGAAATCCGTTGCCTCAAAGAGGCAGAAGGTCCCCCTTTAAATGCTATGGCAGTTACTCATCTCCCCCTCCAAGGGAGACTAACCCCGTGTTTCTTATTCTCGTGTTTCAAACACCCCCCCCACTTCTGGGGTCCCATCTTCTGCAGCCTCCTCTGTTGTTACCCCCTTTCCCAAATAGCCATCTGGCATTTAATTCCTTTTGCCGTCCTTGGCTCTGACGTCCCGACTAAAACTCAGTCTGTTCTCACATCTTCGTGTCCTTCCTCACAAGTCCCAGTATCGACAAGACCCCCGCACGACACCTAATACCAATCGCCCCTCTACTTCTCAGAAGTCCAAAAAATCCACATTGCTCAAATCTTCTTTGCCCCTTCCTTCCTTCTTCCACCCCCACACTTTTCCTTTCCAGTCTCTGTACCTAGTTCTTCCCCTCTCTCTGGCTCTATTACAAGTGGAGATTTCACCCTCCTTTCCCCGTACTATGCCTTCCACCCCCGTCCCCTCCCAAGTTTCTCCCTCTTTTTGCCACCTCCCAGGTTTCTGCCTCTTCTGTCCCCCCCACACTTCATCTCCAGTCCCTTACACTCTTACCTCCCCCTCTACTTTGGGGACAGTCCATTACTGTCCCAATCTTTTCTCACCCTCCTCCTTCTATCTCCAATTATGGGTCTCCCATTTCATCTTTGAATTCAGAAACACTTGAAGCCATTTCAGAATATATTGCCAGAGAAAAAAACCTTCAATGACACTGATTCACTTCCTGGTCCTTCTCTTTCCTCTCCTCCATCTTACAACCCCATTTTTCGCAACGCTCCATTCCTTCGCTGCTTGAACGTCTTCATGCCACCACACGTTGACTTTTCAAAAACCCTCTACCCGTATCCCCTTTCCCTACGGTTTCCTGGTATTTTCTTCATTGCCAATCATGGCCTATTTACAGTGGAAATCCGGGGGCCAAAGGGGTTTATCGGGGGTGAGTTTTCCAATGTTGTTTTCCTTTTTTTCCCCCTTTTGGTTGGTGCTTGTTACAAAAAACCAAAATTACACTCGTCGTTTTCCAACCTATCTCAGGCAAAAATTTATTGTATTCTTCGGTTTCCTTTTTTTAAGAGGGGGCCCTTTAAAAAAGTGCCCTTCTTCTATGCAATGATATTCCCTACTGTCAACTTTTTGGGCAATACCTCGCGCATTACACTGCAGCCTTATCCATTTAAATAATGGTTTACAATATTTTCCTTTATACCCTCTCCCCTTTCGAGCTTTTTTCTACCCAAAACTTTCCCTTTTCTTGTTTCATCCTTACCCCCCACCATTTCCCTGTTACTTGGTGTTTTTAAACGCCCACCTTTTCCCTTTTGGGGGGGGGGTCCATTGTGACTCATGGGGCATCCAGTTGGAGGTTTTTTCTCGCCTCTCCCCCCCTTCCATTTTTTAAAAATAGGGGTACCCCCCACCCATTTTGATCCTCGTACCCATACTCCTTTTGCATCGATCTATCAGTCTGCTTTTCCCCACGACTAAAATTAACCTTTTCGGGTTTCCCGGACTTGAAAGACAGAAAATCATTTTCCAATCATTTTTAAACTTCTCCTTCCTATTCACCACCTTTTCGTAGCCCCCCCCGCTGGCTTTTGATGGGGCCCAAATTGGAATTTACTCACCCCTCACGGGCTTTTTTTGGGGGTTTCCTTCTTCATCCTTCATTGATGACCCCCTCCCACCTCTTCTCGAGTCATTTTTTAACCGCCTTCTCATTCTATACCAAAAACCTCGGGCAGGCATTCCCTCAGAAGTGCGGCCTTGGGGGGCTCCTGTTTGCTCGTGCATTACGCTTGAAAAAGCACTTCTGGGGGGAGGGTTCCGGTTCAAAAGAACCGTGAGAGGGCTTCTTGATTTTAAAACGAAACTTTTCCCATCGCTCGCCGTTTTCCCTCCTGAAAACTTTAAAACCCCCTTGTTGGGAGCTATGTTTTCCCCCATCACCCCACTTAATTTATGAGTGCAGTCCGGAAAAAAGTGAGGAAATTGGGGTGGTAAAAAATTCTCCCGACCCCGGTCCTGTTCTTAAAGGGCGCTGGTGTTGATGTAGCAAACCCTCTCGATGTTTCCATTGAAATTGGGGACAAATCTGGTTTTGTATTTTTCCCCGGGGGGTCCATTTTATGCCCCGGTTTTTTTTCCTTTAAAGTCCTGCCCGGGGTTAGTACCCCTTGGACTTTTCTTCTCTCAGGAAGAACAGTATAATGTCCTTTTACACTTCAAGAACTGGAAAGGGAACACTTAAACTTGCCCATCATCGGGAGCTGGGCCCACAATTCATAACCGTATTTAAACATTTACATCAGTCAGCCCTTGTAGTCCTCTTTCACCCTTCAATCTTATTTGGGCATAAGGGGTTCTTCCCCAGCTGTGGGAAATTGCCATTGTTCTCCCTTTTCCCCCAAAAAACCGGGGGGACTACAGGGCATGAAGCCTCCCCCCTATCCCTCCATAAATCTTATTAGTGCCATTTTTCAAAAAGGGGGAACGTCCCGGTAAATCGACCCTTTTAAAGTGGTATTTAGAGACCCACAACGGACAAGCACCCCAAAGTCAATTTTCCCGATCAGCCGGGCCGGGGGCTCGTACGTTGGTTTGCGTGCAGCCGCAGCAACCCCCTGGTTGATCAGGCGCTGATCCACCAGGAGGGGCCCGGTAACAGACCGGGGCCCCGGGGGCGTTGACCCCCCAAAAATCTTCCAGGGAAACTCCAGGCCCCTCCACTAGTCAATATGGCTTTTGTAAGGGGCCCTTTTTACAAAAGACCCCTTTACCTTGGATACGTATGTTTTGTAAAACCCCCCCTTTTCGAATAATCATCAGTTATTGGGCCCTATTTTTTTTACCCTTTAGAAAGGGATTGCACAACCCTTTGGGGTTTTAATATTTTGGCCCAGGGGCCCCCTCCCCTTTGGGCCTCCGGGGGCAATCTAAAAATTTCCTTAAGAACTTTTTTTTCCCGACAGACATTTTGTGTTCGAGGCAATTTAAATTTTTTTTCCCCCGGACTTCGTCCCCAAATGGGAAAGGTTTTCCCCAAAGGGTTTTTATTCTAAGCACAAAACTTTTTCTCCTTTCTTTAAAAGATTTGGGCCCCGTTCTTCCCTCCCAAAATTTGGTCATCACTCTATGTTGATGACTTTTGCTAAATTTTTTGTGCCCGGCGCTGACTGTCATCTCATTGCAGTTTCTCTCCGCATGCGGTCGGGCCCTGTTTCCCTTTGGGGCCCCCAGCAAAGGGTTTTAAAAATTTTTCCAGTACCAAACCACCAAAATACTTTCACTAGATGCCCCCTGTCATCTCCCGATCATCCTTTGTATCTCTATGGCTTTCCCCTATCCCCAAACGTGTACCGTCCGGTTTTCTAAAACCTTCTCTTTTTACGGGAGGTTATCCCGGAAACCCCACATTACCTCTCAGGGCAAAATTGTCACAGCCGGCTAAACCTTCTTTAAACCCTTGCTCATTTTTCCCGGGGGGGTGGGTCGTGAACTCTGCTTCCCCCTACTTCAGCCCTCGTTTTACAAAAATCGATTATGGTGACCGATTTATTTCCGCGGCCCCTCCTGCTACTCTCCCCTAACCTTAACCCCTTTCCCTCACCAAAAGGGTTTTCGTTTTTGCCCCTTTTGCTTTTTTCTCTTTCCCCCCTTGAGGCCTTGGGCAGAAGCAAATGTTCCATTCCCTTTTCTGATCCCCCGTATGGGCCCCTTGCCTTTTTAAAATATGTACGCTCTCACGATCTCCCCCCAAACCTTCCCCTTTTTTGGGTTTTGGTTTAACCCTATTTAGAGAAAATTCTTTATTCCTTTTTGCCACCCAAATTTGCCCCTGTCCCTTTTCTCTTTTGCCTACATTCACTTCGTTTCCCTTCAGTTTTCCAAACCCTTTTTAAAAATTTATATAGCATCTCGCTTTTTCCCCAAACCCCCCTGGGGAAATTCCAGTGTTTGGGTTTTGTTCTTTCTCCCCTCCCTTTGCTCGAAAGCTTAACTGCCCCACGAAAGCCTTTTCCCCCTCTCTTTTTTTGACATTTTCCCCCTCCCATTCTCATTTCCCCCGCTGTGTACGGATGGCTCTAAGTCTTCAGTGGCGGTTTTTGGGTTCGCAGCGTGTTTCCGGGCAGCGTCGTTCGGGAGCATTTACTATCTTCCGGGTGCATTTTTACTGCTGAAAATTTTATGCCCCTTCTGCCCCCCCTTTTTTGTATCGCATCTATGGCCCGTGTCCTCATTTTGGGGGAGTCTCAGACCCCTTAGTGCTCTACAGGGTTTTACGAAAAAAATTTATACATCCACCCCCTAGTTCTCGTATCCAACTTTTTGGGTATCCCTATCTCTACAAGCAAAAAAAATTATTTTTTTTTTGGGGCCCTGGGGCATGCCAAGTACAGGGGAATGAACCCGGCAGACCCTGCTGCGCGGGGCAGCATACATGACCCAAACCAATTTTTTCCCATAGAGATGTTCCCTTTTTTGGACTAAATTTTTCTGCAAAAGCTCCCCCCTTTACACCCTTGGGGAACAAAGTTGGTCAACTCTGCTTGGTAACCCAAAATTCCCTCTATTAAACCCAGCATAGGTTTTCTGGCCCCCTTTTGTCAAACAGTGCCGGGGGTTGGGAGACCCCTCTCTCCCCCTCTTTGCATTTGGGCCCCCCACTCGTCTTTTCTCACGGGTATCTCATGGAGAGACACCCTGTCCCCCTCTGTGAGCAGTGTCAAGTTCCAGTATCGAAATTCCACATTCTGTTGGACTGCCCTCTCTATCAACGGGGCACACAGAAATTTTCCTTTCCCAAAGCCCTCCTTTCCCCTTCTATTCTCTCTCTTTAAACCTTTCCCATCTTGCTTATGGACCCTCCTTTAATCCTGAAATCTCTCATTGACTTCTTGAAAAACCCAATGATTTACCCCCAAAAACTTTGTTTATGATACCTTAAAGCACTCCCCTCAAAACCCTTTCTAGCTCCCGTCTCTTGCTTCCCCTTTTCCTTTTACCATCCACTGCTCCCCTGTTATCCGTAACCTATTATCATTCACCTCCCCCTTTTTCCCCCTATGGGCCCCCGCTTTTTCCTGCCCTGCAGGCTGTATAGCCCTTGTGGGTTAGCGTTCTTTTTGATTTTTAAAAATAATCCAGGCGGGGTTTTCAAAAAAAATCTTTCAAAGGGGGTGCAAGGGAAAAAAATATGAAGTTCAACAATGAGGGAAAATTTTAATTCTCTCCGATAAAGGTTTAAAAAATTTAGGAAATTTAAAAAAAATTTTTCGAGTATAAAAAAAATTTTCCTTTCCCCAAATTTATAAAGTAAAACTAAAGTCAAAGGGCCTGGGAGTGATCATGTCCGGGGTCACTCCCAGGTCTTTTAAAGGAATCACAAAGGGGGATATCAAACAAATTTTCAATTGGGGTGCAGAAAACAATAGAAAATTCCCAAAAATGAGAAATTTCAATTACTCCCATATGGTAAACATGAGGAAATTAAAACTTTGTCAGAGTATAAAACAAATTCCTGCCACAAATTATAGAGTAAAACTAACGTCAAAGACCTGGGAGTGATCATGTCGGAGGATCTCACCTTCAAGAACCATAACACTGTATCAATCGCATCTGCTAGAAAAATGACAGGATGGATAATGAGAACCTTCAAAACTAGGAATGCCAAGCCCATGATGACACACTTCAGGCCGCTTGTTCTATCTAGGCTGGAATATTGCTGCACACTAATAGCTCCTTTCAAGGCAGGTGAAATTGCATTATTCTTACTGAGACCTGGCTTAAGCAGGACACAATAGATATCTACCCTCTACCAGGATACACAGCAATTCACAACTGCAGACCATACCAAGTTGGGGGTGGTATTGCAATCTATTACTCTAACCAATTATCTTGTATTAGCACCACTTGCTTTAGTGATGAATATGGAGAATACATTTTTGCTAATTTCACTGTAAAAAAAACTTAAAACGCCTATAACAATCGGTGCCATTTACCGGGTACCCCACACAAACATCCCAAATTTCAGTGAGAAATTAAAGGAACTAATAACAAACAGACAAATGAATAAGCACCACCTTCTCTTAGCTGGAGACTTCAACATCAACCTTGGCCTACTAGATGATCAGCCTGTAACTGATTTCATCAACAATATGAACAACACACTTCTCATGCCAACAATAACTAAACCAACCAGGCTCACTGAAACAAGTGCAACCATAATAGACCACATATGGACCAATATACTAGCCCCCTTAAATCAGGGATAATCACAGATAGCACTACAGACCACTACCCTACCTTCCTCTTCACAAACATTAGTAAACCACCACTTGAATACAACAAAGTTTCATTTAGACTCCATGATGAGGCCTCAGTAAGGAAGTTCACAGCTGACCTAGAGACTGTTGACTGGCCTACAGAATTCTCCAAGGCCAATGGTATTGATGACTGGACAGACATTTTTCTTAACAAATTACTTAGACTATACAACAAACATTGTCCTATAAAAACGAAACAGATCACAAACAAACGGCTTGGTTGCCCATGGCTAACCAGCACCATTCTGAAATCCATTGATAAGAAACACCAATATGAAAAGCAATATAGACAGGGCTTAATACACAAAGATATTCTTAAACACTATTCATCAGTCCTCACCAAAGTAATAAAGAAAGCCAAACAACTATACTACTCCAGTAGATTCACTGACACAAGAGGAGATATAAAAAAGACCTGGAAAACACTCTCTCAGATTCTAGGGACCCACAAACTGAAAAAAACAAGAATATTGTCCTAACTAAACCTAATGAAACACCACTGCATCCCACTGACACAGCTAACAAGATAAACGACTTCTTCTCAACCATAGGATCTAATCTCGACAATAAAATCCCACGTACCAATGCCCATGCCGGGGACTACCTAGACTACCTATCTTGCTCCAACTGAGCCCACGGAAGTCACCGAGATTATAAAGTCGCTTAAAAATAACTCAGGGAATCTGTCTCATGTCCCACCATTATTGTACAAGAGAGCGGCCCAAGTCCTCTCGCATGCTATCTCATTACTTTTTAACAAGTCACTAGAAACTAGCACCTTCCCGAAACTACTCAAGATGGCAAGGGTTACACCAATTCATAAAGGTGGTGACCCTACAGATTTAAACAACTATAGGCCAATATCAAACTTACCATTGCTATCCAAAATCTTTGAGAAACTCGTGCACAGGAGACTATATTCATTTATAACGGCTCAAAACATACTCAACCCCTGCCAATTTGGATTCAGGAAAAATAAAAGCACTAAAGATGCAATCATAAAAATGCTAGATCTGCTTTACACAGCTTTGGAAAATGAGGAATATCCACTAGGAATTTTTATTGACCTAAGAAAAGCTTTTGACACAGTAGACCACGGCATCCTACTCCACAAACTTGACCATTATGGTATAAGAGGCCATGCGCTTGCTTATTTCAAATCTTACCTTACTAATAGGTATCAGTATGTCACCATTAAAGACACAGCATCAGAAACACGGCCACTTGATACTGGAGTTCCGCAGGGAAGTGTCCTTGGTCCCCTGCTCTTCCTCATATACTTCAATGATCTTCCAAACGTATCTCAACACATGAACCCCATTCTCTTTGCTGACGACACGACTTATGTCATCTCTCACCCTAATCTTGCTGTATAGTCCTTGTGGCTTAGCGCTTCTTTTTGATTATAATAATAATCACCCTAATCTTGCCACCCTCAACACTATTGTTTATGAGGAGCTGATCAAAATATCGACTCGGATGACAGCCAATAAACTTACGCTTAACACTGACAAAACCTACTACATTATGTTTGGTAGCAGAGCAGATGCGAAAATTAACATTAAGATCGACAACACTCTAATTGCCAGGCATAATGAGGGCAAATTCCTAGGTCTATACCTCGACAACAACCTGAACTTCAGCACCCATATCCAACACATAACCAAAAAAGTATCCAAAACAGTTGGGATCCTCTCCAAGATACGATACTACGTGCCGCAAACTGCACTTCTCACACTATACCATTCACTTATATATCCATACCTCACCTATGCTATCTGTGCTTGGGGTTCAACTGCAGCAACACACCTAAAGCCACACTTACTACTGTGCAATCTACATCTACAGGACCTTAAATTCCAATATTAACTTTGACCTAAAACGCTTTCTTGATAGTTGTGACAGAACCCACAGGCACAACACCAGCCACAAACATCTCTATGACATTCCCCGTGTCCGACTAAACCTTTACAAAAATTCAATGTATGTCAAAGGCCCTAAAATCTGGAACACCCTACCTGAAAATTCTAAAACTGCAGACACATTCATCACCTTCAAAACTACCATCAGAAAACATCTTATCTCCCTGATACACCCTGTCAACTAATTACACGAATACCACCTGGTGGTTAACACATACACTCACTCACCCATTTGACCATAAACAGAAATATCAATCTCAGTCTCAAAATAATGAATCTCAACTAGTCATAAGTTGGCCTGTGATACTCCAATACTGAAACTATGTACTGTGCCAAAACAAAAGCATTGACATTGCTAAACTCACAAACTAGTATTTAGTCACTTAGCCATAATACCAACTTTACTATACTAATAGCAGGAGTGTAAGAAATAAGATAGATGAGCTAAGATTAATTGCAAGTGCAGGAAACATTGATATTATTGCTATAACAGAGACCTGGCTCAATCTGAAAGATAGAGAGATGCCCTCTGAATGTCACATACAAGGCTATAAATTATTCCACACTGACAGGGTCAACAGGAAAGGTGGTGGAGTAGCGATGTATGTCAGAGACAATTTAAATTGTTGTGTTAGACAAGATATTAAATTAAAGCGTCAGCCACTGAATTTTTTGGGTTTCAGCTTCTCGAGGGCCGAAAAAAACAAATTTTTGGGGTGTGATTTCGGGGCCCCCAAATCTTGATAGGGAGTGAGAAAAATTCTATGGGACAAAATTCAAAGGCCTACATACGAAAATGTTGTGCAAATGGGAGATTTAAAAACTATAGAAGACTGACTGGAGAATTTTTGACAGGAAATTTGAGTCGGTGACTTTTTTGATACGATCAGGATTGTTTTTAAAACAGTTTTTTGAAGAGCCAACTAGGGGAAAAAACCTCCCTTTACTTTTTTTTTGCCAAGGGAAACACTAATTTAAAATCTTTAGGTTAAGAGAGCTTGGGGGAAAAGGGTCACAAAACACTCAGTTTTAATATACATGGAATTCCCCTAATAATGGAAACAAGTTCCGTCCTGACTTTCGCTTGGGTGATTTCAAGGACTGAAAAATTTCTTAGGTGGGCTAACGGAATGATGACTAAGGGTCAGGTAGGTGGTGTGGTTGCCCAATGATGCTTTTCCCGGGCTAGTTCGCTGCTCAGTAAATTATTTCCAAATAGGGAAATCAATCAAACAAAATGATCCTAAAGGGTAACAATAGATTAAAATATTGATTGGTCAAAAGAGAGGCATATATAGGCAAATCAAAAGAGGGGAGGGGCAATTGAGAAATCGATATATTCAGTTAAAGAGAGAAATAAAAAAGGGAATTAGAAAAGCAAAAAGAGATTATGAGGTTAAAGTTGCAAGAGAATCGAAGACTAACCCAAAAGGATTCTTTCAGGTATACAGGAGTAAGATCAGGGACAAGATAGGCCCACTCAAAAGTTCCTCGGGTCAGCTCACTGACAGTGATAAGGAAATGTGTAGAATTTTTAACACATACTTCCTCTCAGTTTTTACACAGGAGGATACCAGCGATATTCCAGTAATGATAAATTATGTAGAACAGGACGATAATAAACTGTGCACTATTAGGGTCACAAGTGACATGGTCCTTAGGCAAATAGATAAATTAAAACCTAACAAATCCCCAGGCCCTGATGAACTGTATGCAAGGGTTCTAAAGGAATGTAAAGAGGAGCTTAGCACACCTTTGGCTAATCTTTTCAACATATCACTACAAACTGGCATGGTGCCAGATAAGTGGAAAATGGCAAATGTGATACCTATTTTCAAAACAGGTGACAGGTCCTTAGCTTCGAACTATAGACCAATAAGCCTAACCTCCATAGTGGGAAAATTTATGGAATCAATAATTGCCGAGGCAGTTCGTAGCCACCTTGAAAAGCATAAATTAATCAACGAATCTCAGCATGGTTTTACAAAGGGGCGTTCCTGCCTTACGAATTTATTAACTTTTTTCACTAAGGTATTTGAGGAGGTAGATCATGTAATGAATATGATATTGTGTATATGGACTTCAGTAAGGCTTTTGACAGGGTCCCACATCAGAGACTATTGAGGAAAATTAAAGCACATGGAATAGGAGGAGAAATTTTTTCCTGGATAGAGGCATGGTTGACAAATAGGCAGCAGAGAGTCTGCATAAATGGGGAGAAATCAGAGTGGGGAAGTGTCACGAGCGGTGTTCCACAGGGGTCGGTGTTGGGCCCCCTGCTGTTCACAATCTACATAAACGACATAGATGAGGGCATAAAGAGCGACATCGGCAAGTTTGCCGATGACACCAAAATAGGCCGTCGAATTCATTCTGACGAGGACATTCGAGCACTCCAGGAAGATTTGAATAGACTGATGCAGTGGTCGGAGAAGTGGCAGATGCAGTTTAATATAGACAAATGCAAAGTTCTAAATGTTGGACAGGACAATAACCATGCCACATATAAACTAAATAATGTAGATCTTAATATTACGGATTGCGAAAAAGATTTAGGAGTTCTGGTTAGCAGTAATCTGAAACCAAGACAACAGTGCATAAGTGTTCGCAATAAAGCTAATAGAATCCTTGGCTTCATATCAAGAAGCATAAATAATAGGAGTCCTCAGGTTGTTCTTCAACTCTATACATCCTTGGTTAGGCCTCATTTAGATTATGCTGCACAGTTTTGGTCACCTTATTACAGAATGGATATAAATTCTCTGGAAAATGTACAAAGGAGGATGACAAAGTTGATCCCATGTATCAGAAACCTTCCCTATGAGGATAGACTAAGGGCCCTGAATCTGCACTCTCTAGAAAGACGTAGAATTAGGGGGATATGATTGAGGTGTATAAATGGAAGATAGGAATAAATAAAGGGGATGTAAATAGTGTGCTGAAAATATCTAGCCTAGACAGGACTCGCAGCAATGGTTTTAAGTTGGAAAAATTCAGATTCAGGAAGGATATAGGAAAGTACTGGTTTGGTAATAGAGTTGTGGATGAGTGGAACAAACTCCCAAGTACCGTTATAGAGGCCAGAACGTTGTGTAGCTTTAAAAATAGGTTGGATAAATACATGAGTAGATGTGGGTGGGTGTGAGTTAGACCTGATAGCTTGTGCTACCAGGTCGGTTGCCGTGTTCCTTCCTTAAGTCAATGTGACCTGACCTGACTAGGTTGGGTGCATTGGCTTAAGCCGGTAGGAGACTTGGACCTGCCTCGCATGGGCCAGTAGGCCTTCTGCAGTGTTCCTTCGTTCTTATGTTCTTATGTTCTTATGTAATATTTTAAACTTAAGATTTAATCTAAGTCTGCCCGAAGTGCCTAGCCATGCTAGGTGTTCTAGTGGTACACTCTGTAATTATTATTTTACTACATGTAAACAAAAACAATAACCAAATTTCCTGTAAACTCAGCATTGAAAATCCTTATAAGAAAAAAACTTTGAGTTAAATTTTAAATTTGAATAGAAAATGTACAGAGAACCTTAAAAAACGGGGGGCGAAAAATGGAATAAAATCCCTCAATTACTTTTACGTTTTAAAGTTCCTGAACCTTTTATTTTCCCTGGAACGCGGGCGGGAGAGAACATGATTAAAAACATCTGGAAAATCCAAAAAAGGGGACTAGTACCGAACTTGCACAAAAAAAATTTTCACTCACTACAAAAGGGAAAAAGACTTGACAGACATGCAACATCCCCCAAATGAAAAGCGGGGGTCACTACACTTTAAAAAGAGACAACACATTTAAGTGTCAGGGGCCCAAGCCCGGTTTTCAACGTTTTTTCCAGCAAAACAAAAGGGGGGAAATTCCCAAACAGATTTCCGGCTGTCTCAACAGGCACTGGACAGGCCCCTTTAAAGCCCGGTACCTGACCACCGGCTGTGGCCGAAACTTTTGGGTTTGGGCGTGAAAGCCAGAAATAAAGCCGGGTTGATCGGGCTCGACCCCACCCGAGGCCTGGTCACAGACCGGGCCGCGGAGCGTTGACCCCGGAACTCCTTCCAGGTAAACTCCAAAAAATTTACTTAAATTTCTGTCCTCAGCGTGAGAGAAACCCATACTTATTTCTCTAAAACCAACTGCATTCCCCCCCCCAAAGGTTTTTTGGGGTTGAAACTTACTGAAAAATAGGGGTAGACAACTGAATTTTTACGTTAGGTACAAGGACACAAGTAAACTAATGTGAAATTTTTTTGGGGCAACGTTTCGCTCTCCAAAACTTTGTAAAAGCCTTTAAAAAAACAAAAATTTGTACACTTAAAAGGTATTTTAGGGGAAACAGAGTGAGGTGAAAAACATAAAAAATCGTTTTTGGGGCAGTAAAAAAGTAGTCCTGTATGGGTAGAAAATATTATATTTTGTTGTGGAAAAAAGTGGGTGTGGAGCAGCTATGTGTGGCGGGGTTTATTGCCTGAGCAAATTCTTGTTAATACTTCACAGATGATGGAGCTGCCCTTTATTCTTTTAAAATTGGTTTTAAAAAATACGATTAATAAATGATAAAAAAGTTTTTTACCCCTAGGGAAAATTTCGGGTTCTTTGATCGCAAGGCAGTCATTAAATTTCATCAGGTGATTTGGGGGAAATTTCCCCCGGTGTTGTACTTTTTGTTCAACTTGCCATTTCTACGTATATTTAGGGTTTTTCACTGAAAACAGGGGGTTTCAAGGTTTTTTGCTGTTTCACCTTTACATTATTCGTCACAAAACCTCCACAGGGAATAGAATAAACCCCTGCTTTGATTAAAAACCAATGTTTTTTTTTTAAATTTTTCATCCTAGCAAAACTTTTAGGGAAGTCCTGGTTGTATAGAACAAGTGTTAGCTTGTGCAAGAAATTTGGAGACATTCATTGTAACCTGGCTGAAGGGAAGGATTTTATAAAATCTTTGTTAGGATGGTTGCGGGAAAATTTGCCCGACCTAAAAAACCCTTTTCCTGACAGTCTTTAAAGGGAAAAAGGAAGGGAAATGTAAACCCTTGAAGGTGTGGAAATGTACACCTCGTCAAAAAGAAACTCTGGGCAAAAATTGGGTATGCTCTTGGAAAAAATCCAGTGATGTTAGGGCCTTTTTTTTGGGTTTTTAATATTTTTAATTGGAATAAAAGTGTGGGGAATTGTTTTTTTTTTTTGTAGGCTTCCTTAAACAAAAACCTTAGTGTTATCCTACTTGTGAGTGAAAACGTCGGGAAAAGGGTTAATTCTTTAAATTGGGCCCTTTTCTTCAAAGGTTAAACTGGATACTGGTTCAAAAAATCGTCGACCTGCGAAGATTCTGCACTTTAAAAACGTTTGGGATTTTTTGTAAGGATTTCGTCCACATAATATAACCAAGTAAGCTGGGGGGGATAAATGTTTAGTGAAGTGTTCGTTTCCCCCAAGTGTTTCATATACAATTTGGTTTAAGAGGGCCTGATGGGGGCCCCCAATTCCCATACCATGGGTTTTTGCTTGTAGAGCCTGTTATTGAAAAAAAACAAGGGAAAATTTTAAGGGAAAAATTCAATCAGGTCAACGAAACTCCCGAGAGATATAAGAAGAAAAATTTTTTTAAAATTTGGGTTTTAAACCCGGTCGTAGAACGAAAGGGCTTGTTTTTGTAGGTACTTCAGTAAAAAAGGGAAGCTAGGGTCCAAAAAACTTGGTTTCTTGTTTGGTTTGGCGAGGCTTCCGATGCATTTGGGAGCAGGTCCCCTTTGAAATTTTTTAGGGGAGGGGGCTGGGGGTTTTCCTCAAAGGCAAGAAAAATTTTTTGGCGAAAACTTGGGTTTTAATTCGTGGTGCACTGCCTATCCCTTATGTAAATTGGCCCTAAGGGGAATTTTAATGTTTTTTAGGTCTTGGGAAAAACCATCCCGTGTGCGGTTTAGGGGTTGCGGGGGTAAAAAGTGATAAAAGTTTCTTTCCTTTCACTTGGGGCTTCAAGTTTTTTGGGTCGTTTTTTGTACGGGAAAAGTCCTTTGTGAGGTCTTCCACTGTTGTGTACTGATGGGCTCGTACCAGAACAGCACACAAAAGGGGGGAGACCCCCCCCGGGTTTTTGGGGAAATGTGGGTCAGAGTGCACCTTCTGTGGAATCGCTCACACGGCCATCAATGCATGATAGAACTATGAACGGGTTAAAGGGTTATATGCCTTCAAAGAGGGAGTAGATTACAATCCGGTCTTTTCCAAGGACAGTTTGGGGGAAAAATAATATGAAAAAAAATTAAAAACGAATTTTATTGATTTAAGACTCAAGGAGACGACACTAGTTAACCCAAACAATAAACATTCAATATGCGGGAAGCCACATGTCTAGGGTACATCCAAAAAAATTTGCAGACACGGGGGAAGCACTACCGCCCGGCTCCCCCGGGAAATTAACAATTACCCGCCCGGCTCCGGCTGGGTTACAAAACCCCCCCGGTTTTCCGGCGGGGTTACAATTTCTATGGCAGTTTAAAATTTCACCACCACCAATAAAGATCAAACAAATGTAAATTTTTGCCAATGGACTATTGTCAAAACCATTTTGGCGTCATTACTACGGGATGCGTCACGCCTTGCCCCATTATTTTCTGGAATGCGTACAGAAAAATGTTTTTCAGGGGACAATTCGCTCAAAATTTTCAAAAAATTTTAAATTATTTTATCCACAGTGGTATATTACACACCATTCTGAAAAAAAAACCCTATTTTTCCCTCCCCTGGAAATAAACCATTACCATGTGAAACTCCCCTAATTGTATTCGCTAATTGGGGGTTTGAAGGGGTCGAGACTCAGCTCCGGGCCCCCGCCTCTTTTTTAGTGCTACTAGGACATCTCCCGGAAAAATGAGTTTTAAATCATCCCTTTCATTTTAAAGCTTTTTAAAGGTTCCGGGGCCGTTTCACGGGCAGGTTCTGTGTGGGGTGTGTGGGTGTGTTGTGTGTTGTGTGTGTACCACCTTTTTGTACTCACCTATTTGTGGTTGAAAGGGTCGAGCCCTTAGCTCCTGGCCCCCCCCCTTTCACCGGTTTGTTTACGGGGCCCTCTCTCTCCCCGCTCCATGGGGGTTTTATCAAACCTCGTTTTAAAAAACTGTGATGGTTCCCCCTCCCCCTACTCATTTTCTAGGCTATTCCACTCCCTTTAACAACCCCTAGACTGAAGAAATACTTCCTACTATCTCTGACTCATTTTGTTCTCACTTCCAATTGTGGCCTCTTTTTTCCCTGTGCCCCCTCTCTGGAACATCCTGTCTTTTTTTTCCCCCTTTTGTTTTTTTTCCACGCAGAAATTTTTTATGTCTTTTTTTACCCATTCCCCCCCCTGACCCCCCCTGTCCTCCATTTCCCGTCAGGCCGTTTTTCCCTTATTTTTTCTTCATAGGACTTTTCCCCTTAAACTCTGGAACTAACCTTTTTCGCAAACCTTTGTACTTTTTCTAGTTTTTTTGAGGGTGCTTTATCAAGTGGGGGTTCCAAACGGGGTGCTCCCAATACCCCTTTTTATGGGCCTGACATACACGGTTTTACAGTGTCCTTTAACGATTTCCCTTTCTAAAAATATCGAATGCGTTCTCAGGTTTTGCCAAGGGGCCCCTATGCCGCAAACAGTTTCTGGTTGATGTGGCCCTTCCCGGGGAAAATGCTCCTGTTATTTCTCACCCCAAGATCTTTTTTCCTTGAGTGAGGTTTTTCATTTTTTGGCCACCTAGCTTATAAATCGGGGTTTTGCAACCCCTGAATGGGTTTTCAATGATGAATTTTGTAAAATTGTAATGTATATTATCTTTTTTTATTTAAATTTTAAAATTGCCCTTTTTATTTTGGGGATTTAAAAGCAAAAACTAAAAAGTATGAAATTTATATTATTAAATTTTTCTATTATATTTTTTTTTAGCTTATGTTGTTGGATGTATATAAAAAGTTCCAGTTAGGCTTGATTGTCCCAAAATACTAAAATTATCCCCTTGTCCCGTTATAATAAGCCGGCTTCTTACTCAGTTTTCCACGGGAAACTATCCAAAGGATCGAGGGGGGGGTGTTTCCCCCACCTCACGGAAAAATTTACAGTCTGCTAAGACTCGCTTGCTGTTTTTGACAGATTGTCCCGTCTGACCCGTCCGCTGGAACCCCGCTTGGGTGGTTTGGGCAGCTTGTCTGTCTGAGTCTGCTAGAGACTCCCCTTGCCCGGTTGGACAGCTTGTCTGTCTGAGCCCGCTAAAAGACTCGCATTTTCCCGGTTGGACAGCTTGTCTTCTGATTTTGCTGGGAAATCGCTTGCGGTTGGACAGCTTGCTTCTGAGTCTGCTGGAGACTCCCTTGGTGGTTGGACAGATTGGTCTTCTCCCTTATTCTTTTTATTTTTGTAAAAAATTGTTTTACAGAACATTGTAAAGACTTAGTGAAATTTTCGAAGTTGTACTAAGGGGTTTTGTGCACATAGCCCCTCTGAACATCTCCCGGGCCTTTGCTATAGCTTCTGACCCCCAAATTTTTTACTGGTTTTCCCGTGTATTGTCCCCAGTCCCCAGTTTTACCAAAGCTGAACAAAGATTCCCGGGATTATGGGGGGGGTTTGTAACTTTTTTTGGGGGATCTTTCGTGGTCCCACTTAGTGTCGTTATATTATTTCCCAGTTCCTGATTCTGTGTCGCATCGCTTTATATTGCATTCTATTGGGCTTAGCTTCTTTTTTGTTTAAGGAGACTGTTCGGGTTTCCAGTTTGGCAAGAAGTTAGTTTTTTTTGAGGACTTTGTCAGTCCCTTTTTTTAGTCCCCTTTTTCCCAGTCTTGAACCCTACTAACCAAATTAAGAGCACTTACACGCATACTCCACTTACTTTACATATTTGGGAATATCTTATTAAAAAGTTAATTTTACCTTTACGGTACTTTTTAAAAATTATAAAAATGTGATATTTGCTTTTAGCACAATAATATTTTAACTCGAGAGATGATTTTATTTTGGGGTTGCTGTAATTTAATTGACTTTTATAATATACCTCTAAGACAATTTACTACTTAATAAATTTATAAAATTTTTAAATTTCCCCTAGTTAGTACCTACCAGTTGTAATCCTGGGAAACACTATTGAATAATACAGAATTTTAAAAGGGTAATTGGACAAGGGGTACTGACTACTTTCTACGAAAACCCAGTAACAGGCTGGATGCCCAGAAGGGCAAAATCCTTTCTAGAAATTTACTGGAAATCTCTAACTTTTTAAAAATCGCGTTTTTTGTAACACTCGGTCTGTGGTCTTCTGTGCCCTTCCCCTACCCTTATGAAATTTGCATTTTTGGGAGGATTTAAAATTTGAGAAGCCATTTTCTGGAACCCGGGGGTCCAGGATCCCGTCCAGGGCTCTTTGAAGTCCTGGCCCCGGTCCCATCAGATTAATTTTCCTCCCTTTAAACCCTTACCCCAAACTGCAAAAAGGGGCACTTTTTGAGTCTAACCCTTCCACAAAGTCCCTTTACATATACCAAAAAAAGCACTTTGGGCCCCAGGACCGACCCCTTTTGGGACCCCCCCTCGGCCCCAGGTGGCCCAAATGGATACATCATTCGTAAACCCTGACTCGTTGTTTTCTCCCTGCAGGGATTCTCTGAAACCATTGCAGTGCCCCCTTTCCCGTTTTATGCGCCTGAAAGGGTCCCCCGCTTCTGCACTAAACCCTTGTGAAACTGGTCAAAGGCCTTTTTGCAGTTTAAAAAAGATGCAATCCCAAACCCCCCCCTCTCTCTCCGGGGGTCCCTTTCTTTTTGTTTTTTTTATTTATAAAACTCCCGAAGGTTTTGACACAGGATTTGCCTTCCATGAAACCGTGGGTGGGTTTGGCCCTTTATACTCTTTTTTCCGTTTCCCGGTGCTCCCCCACTCCCTCCTGATAATCTTCTCAAAAATTTTTTCAACTAAAACACGTCAAAGACACAGGTCCCCATTTGTTTAGTGCCCTTTTTTGTCTCCTTTCTTAAAAATGGGAACTACATTTGCCCTTTTCCATACCCAGGTTTGTGGCCCCCGGTTTTCCCGGGACGTGTTGAAGATTGTGGGTAAGGGCACGCCCCAACATTTTTTGCTCCCTCCCCAAGGGCCCCACGGGGAGATGTTTTCCGGTCCCAATTTTCCTTTGAGGTTTGAGTCCCTTAGCAGTTTCTTCCCCCTCCCCTCATCTGAAAGTATGTCGTCCAACACTTGTTGGGGTATTCCTTGCTGGTGTCCCCCATCGGGGCCCCGTCCCCCCAGAAATCCCTTTCCCCGACTCAAATGTAAAAAACTTCCTTAAAAAACCCCCCGTTTACTCCTCACATACCTTTTTGAAAACGTTTTTTTGTGAGTTTTCCACCTTCTTTTTCCCCACCCTTTTCAACCCGGTCCTTGAAAAGTTTTCTTCCTCCTAATGTGGCTATACAAACAGTTTTTGCGTGCGAGTGTGTACTAACCTAATTGTAGTTGCAGGGGTCTGGGGGGACCAAATTTAAAGTCTGCATAAATAACTCATTACGATTTTGACCGGATATAAACATGTAAAAAGTTTAAAACCCCCTGTAATGTTGAGGTACAGTCCATGGGGCCCCCTATGTACCCCGTAATGTTTTAAGGGACAGTCCCTGGACCCCTATTTTTCCCCTGTAATGTTAGGGACATCCCTGGACCCACTTTTGTACCTCTATAATGTTTTAGGTACAGTCCCGGACCCACTATATACCAACTGTAATGTTAGGTACAGTCCCCCGGGCCCCCTATATAAAACCCCCTGAATGTTGAGGTTTCAGTCCCCGGACCCACTTGTACCTCTGTAATGTTTAGGGACAGTCCCCGGGCCCCCCCTATTTTCCTCTGTAATGTTGAGGTACAATCCCTGGGCCCAAATAAGTACCCTGTAATTTTTTGAGGTACAGTCCCCGGACCCACTATATCCCCCTTTTAATTTTTGAAGGGACAGTCCCCCGGGCCCATATTACCCTGTAATGGTTTAGGTACAGGCCCCGGCCCACTATGTACCTCTGTAATGTTGAGGGACAGTCCCCTTTGGGCCCACTATAAACCTCGTAATGTTTAGGTACAAACCCTGGACCCACTAGTAAACCCCTGTAAGTTGAGCTACAGTCCCTGGACCCCTATAAATCTATGGGTTGTTGAGTTTCAGTCCCTGGACCCACTATATACCTTCTGAATGTTGAGGTACAGTCACTGGACCCACATGAAACCCCCTTTAATTTTTGAGGGTACAGTCCCTGGACCCACTATATACCTCTGTAATGTTGAGGGAAAAGTCCCTGGACCCACTATATCCTCTGTAAAGTTTTAGGGACATCCCGGACCCACTTTTTGGGGACCTCTGTAATGTTGAGCTACAGCCCCGGACCCACTAAAAAACCTCTGTAATGTTTTAGGTACAGTCACTGGGCCCCCATGTACCTCTGTAAAGTTTGGTCAGTCCCTGGGCCCCCCTACATATCTTTTAAAAAGTTGAGGTACAGTCCCGGACCCACTAAGTACCTCTGAATTTCTGAGGTACAGTCCCCTTGGGCCCATAATGTACCTCTGTAATGTTGAGGTACATTCCCCCCGTGGTCGTAGGGGGTTTTTAAAAGAGGTATCGAGGGGTTTAAGATAGGGACACTTTTTGGATGGTAACGCTATATTGTCAACTGTGGTAATGGAAAATTGGGGCCCAAACCTTGCCCCTGTTTTAACCTGGATGTCTATGCGCCGACTGAGAAGGGGGCAGAGGTTTCAAAAATAAAACATGCGCATAACCCCTGACGTCACACAAACATCACAGGCCCCAAAAGGGGATCTTTAAAAAACACATGGTTTGGAACAATGAAAACAATACAACCCCTAAAAGGGGACCCACAACTATCTGACCCCTGGCCCACTATTACCCTGTAATGTTAAAGGTACCCCCTTGGACCTAAAATTTGTACCTCTGAAATGTTGAGGAAACAGCCCTTTGGGACCCATATGTCCCTTTCTTTTAATTTTGGGGAACATTTCCCCGAACCCACTATTTTACCTTGAAAATGTTGAGGTAGAGCCCCCGTACCCACTAAAATTTCCCCCCCCCTGAAATGTTGAGGAAACCCCCTGGACCCCTATAAACCCCCGGAAATTTTTAGAAACAGACCCGGGAAACCCACTATGTAAATCTGTAATTTTTAAAGGTACAGCCCTTTGGACCCAAAAATTAAACCTCTGAAAATGTTAGGTACAGCCCCTTGGGACCCACTTTCCCCTTTTGTAATTTTGAGGTACAGCCCGGTGCCCGTGGGGGTTTTCAAAAAAGGAGAAACGGGGGTTTGAAGATGACACACTTTTGGGAGGGTAACGCTTTTTTGTCAGACTGGGGTAAAGGGGAGATGGACCCCACCCTTCCCGTTTTCTAGCCTGGATGTCAATGCCCAAACCTGAAAGGGAGGAAAGGGGTACAAACAACCCCCAAAAAACGGGGGTCCGGTGGTTGGGGTTAAAACTCCCGCTTCACAAAACGGGGGGCCCGGGGTTCGTTTCCCCGGGGGGTTTGGAAATTCGGGACACTTTCCCTTTAACCCCATTGCCCCTGTTCACCTAGCAGCAAATGGTGCCTGGTTTTAGGGGACTGTGTGGGTCGCATCCGGGGGACAAGTTTAAAGGGACCCCAATGGAAATAAGTTAGACAGTCCCGATAGGGCACTGCCCTTTTTGGGGTTACCCGGGGTTTGCTAACCCCCCGGGGGTTTTTAAAAATCCGAACAAAATTTTTAAATCTTATCTTATCTTAACACAGCCATACCGTGACATCAACAAACAGTCAAAGGCCAAAAAAGGGATCTTTTTATAAAAACCCACGGGAAAGGGAAACTAGGAAAAGGGCTATACAACACATATAAGGGGTTTCAGAAACCCATGTGACACCTGGACCCACTATGTACCCTGAAATGTTGAGGTACAGTCCCTGAACCCATTTTTGTACCCCCTGTAAATTTTAAAGGTACAGTCCTTGAACCCAAAAAGTACCTCTTAATTTTTGAGGTCCCGCCCGGGGGACCCAAAATTACCTCTGTAATGCTGAGGAAACATTTCCTTTGGGCCCCAAAATTGAACCTCTGTAATGTTGAGGTACAGCCCCTGGCCCCAAATTAGTCCCTTCTGTAATGTTGGGGTACAGCCTTTGGGACCCGAAATGTCCCCCTCTGAAATTTGCGGGGGTACAGCCCTTTGGACCGATAATGTACCTCTGAAATTTTTAAGGTACAGTCCCTGGACACACTATATGCCCTTAATGTTGAGGTACAGCCCTTTGGACCCATTTTGCCTCGTAAGTTGAGGGCACCCCCCGGCCCCCACTTTGTACCTTTTAAAATTTGAGGCCCCAGTCCTTGAACCCAAAATTTAACCCCCTGTAATTTTTGAGGTACAGTCCCGGGCCCCAAATTATGAAACCTCTCTAATGTTAGTCACCCTTTGGGAAAAAATAATAACCTCTTTTAAGGGTTTGGGGCCCCAGCCCCCTGGCCCCATTATTACCTCTGTAAGGGTTGGGGTACAGCCCTTGAACCCAAAAATTTTACCTTTTGCAAGTTGAGGGTAGTCCCTGGACCCACTATGAAACCCTCTGAAAATCCTTTGGCAAACCACCCACAGGATGGGTATGGTGTGACTCCCCACCCACAGAATTGTAGGGCGTGACTACCACCCACGGGAAGGGGGTATGGTTGACACCACCCACGGGGATGGGTAGGGGGTTTTGACACAACCCCGGGATGGGTGGGGTTGTACTTCTAGGGGAAAGGTCAAATGCAATTTTGCGCCTTCACAGAAAACTCACACAAAAGATCATTTTTGACCGGGAAAATGGATAAGGGGTTTTCCAACCCTTTTTTTTAGATGCGACAAAAAAAAAAACAGGCAACAAGGGGGGGGGGGGTTTTTGGCCTTAGGGTCAAAGCCCCCTTTAAACTGAAGGGAGTTTTGCTTAACACCACAAATGGGTATTTTAAAAAGTTCTATTACCGGGAGTTTACCGGGAAGAGTTCCGGGGGTCAACGCCCCCGCGGCCCGGCTGAGACCGGGCCCTCCGGGTGGTTCAGACCTGATCAACCGGGCCCCTTGTTGCTGCTGGCTGCACGAAAACCAACATACAGCCCACAGCCCGGCTGACCCGGGAACTGACTTTGGGTTGTTTTCCCAAAGTGCCAGTTTGAAGACTGCCAGGGGTCTGTTGTAATCCCCCTTAGGGTGTGCTGGGGCATTTTTAACAGTCTCGGGGCCCCGAAAACTTATTTTATGGGGCCCTTTAAAGTGCTATGACCCCCTGCTTTTTTATTGGGGGGGTGCATCGTCTGCCAATCTTTTTCTTTTGTAATTTAGTGATTTTCGTGTGCAAATTCGGTACTTTGTCCCTCTAATTTTCCAGTGTATATAATCATGTATCTCTCCCTCCTGCTTTCCAGGGGAAAAGGTTTAGGAACCTCAAGCGCCCCAAAAACGAGAACCCAAAAACCCAGCCCTTGTGGTTTTTAAAACAAGCCAAACCCGATGCAACCTCACAACGTTCAAAGGAAAACTACTGAAAATTGATTACTGTTTGGAAAAACCTTCCCGCTCCATCCCCCCCCCATTTTTTACTGCTTTTTTGATTTCAACCCAAAACATACAAAAGGGAAGAATGTAGCAAAAATTTTTATAGCTTAAACAATTTCCCCCCGGTAGCGCAGATGAAAGGTTTACACACAAAAGACTACTAAGTCTCGGGGAAAAAAAAACCTTTAAACTACAGATAGTGGAGCCCAAAAAGCCCAAAAACACACTTGACCTTATCTTTACAAATAAAAAGGACTTTAAAAAAACATAAAAATATCAAAAACCCAAATAATTTCCCATCACAACCTAACCCAAGTCCAGACGTAAAATGGCTTTGGGGGCCTGTCAGCAGAATTTCATGTACCTTTTGAAGGTGTCTTCACAAAAAAACAAATTCAACATCAAGAAAAACAACGGGACCCGGGTTTAAAACCCGGGCCTAAACGAAACAGGGTTGGGGAAATTTTCTTAAAAGACATGGGTCCAAAAACCCAAAGCCTTGAATGGATCAAATTCCTGGGAGCCGAAGCATGTTCTAGGGACATTCCCCTAAGAAAGAAAAGAGCAGGGGTAAACTGGGGAGAGAAAGAAAGCTCCCCTAAAAGAAAACGACGAAGAGGGCACTTAGCTCCTCAGGAGTGCTAAATAACTGATACACGAAAAGGGGGGGCTGACCAGGGAAATGGGAAACCCCATCGAACTTAAGTTAAAAAGACTCTTACAGGAACCGGAGAGGGAGAGAGCTTAAAACTATTAGTGAAATTGAAAAAATTTTTAAAAAATTTCTTTTAAAGCCAAAAAAAAAAAACCCAAAAACCCCATCAATATCGGGGGGCCCCTTTCTCAAAAGGATGGACTTTCACAATGACAACAAGGAAAAGAAATGAAATATTGAAATCCCCCCTTTCGACTCTGATTTATGAAAACCCCTAATCCGGGCTTTAGGATCGACACCCCAAAAGATTTCTTCAAGAATGGGGGCCTCAAAACTCCATAAATTAACCAAAATTTTCCCCATAGATTTCGAAAAAAAACCATTTACAACATGCCCATGCCCCTCAGCCCCGGACCAGACTCGTGGGAAATCTGTTTTCATTAAGAAATTCAAAAAAACCCCTCCCTGTGCCCTAAGTACACTATTTTAGGGGGGGGGAAAAAGGGGAAAAAGGGGGAAAAGGGGAAAAAAGGGGGAGGGGGGGGGGAAGGGAAAAGGGGGGGGGGGGGGGAAAAAAATTTTAAAAGGGGAGAGGGGGAAAACCTTTACCCAAAAAGGGAAAAAACCAAGGGTCATTTTCACAACTTGGCCCCCAAATCCATAAAGGTTTTGGAGCAAAGAAAAAGTAAAGAAAAAAAAAGACCAAAAGCTTTGACGTCCCACATCATAAAAATCTTTGAAAGAGTGCTAAGAAGCAGATTGCAAATCACCTGGATTCCCAAAATCTGCACAATCCAGGGCAACATGGGTTTCAGGGCAGGTCGCTCCTGCCTCTCACAACTACTGGATCACTATGACATGGCCTTGGATGCACTGGAAGAAAATCAGAATGCAGATGTAATATACACAGACTTTGCAAAAGCATTTGACAAATGCGATCATGGCGTAATAGCCCATAAAATACGTGCTAAAGGAAAAAACTGGGAAAGTGGGGAGATGGATCTTTAACTTCCTAACAAATAGAACACAAAGAGTAGTGGTCAACAGAGTTAAATCGGAGGCTGTCATAGTGAAGAGCTCTGTTCCACAAGGCACAGTACTCGCCCCCATCTTATTCCTTATCCTCATATCAGACATAGACAGAGATATACACCACAGCACCGTATCATCGTTTGCGGATGATACTAGGATCTGCATGAGGCTGTCATCTGCTGAGGACGCGGTTAACCTCCAAGAAGACATAAACAAAGTTTTCCAGTGGGCAACGGTAAACAATATGATGGTCAATGAGGACAAATTCCAACTACTCCGTTATGGAAAACTGGAGGAGATAATAACTAGAACAGAGTATACTACTGACTCCGGCCATACAATAGAGCGGAAAAATAATGTAAGGGACCTGGGAGTAGTAATGTCTGAGGATCTCACTTTCAAGGATAACAACAGTGCCACGATCGCACGTGCAAAGAAAATGATAGGATGGATAATGAGAACTTTAAAAAAGAGAGATGCCAAGCCCATGATGATCCTTTTCAAATCATTTGTTCTCTCTAGGCTGGAATACTGCTGTACATTAATTCACACCAGCAAAGCTGTATGGAGTCTGGCTGTGCTGGTATAGATGGTGACATCCATTATTCAACGCAACCACCTAAGGAAGGTTTTTTTTTTTTTGGCCACGTCTTAAGTCAGTGGAGAAATTAAGAGGAAACGCTAAAAGTGAATATTGACTTAGAGAGGTGTGTACCTGAGTATACACAGACATTAGTTTACTCCGTATATTAGGTCCCAAAACATCCTTGACCAATGGTATACAGGTGTACATAACCCTAAATGATACTCGTGAAGTTGATAGATATTAAACCCTTAAAGCTTAGCAACCCAGCTAATGTCCAGATTGTATCAGGTGTGCGTGTTCTCCTCAGTGTCCAGGGTACTTCAGTGTAACCTACCCACCCTTTTTTCTCGCCACCAGAATTATGATAATTGACTATATTTGTATAACAAGTGGGGGAGAGGGGGGTGAGGCCCCGGGTCACATCCACCCCCGACTTTGCGTGTAACAAGTGTAAGAGAGGTGGTGAGGCCCAGTTCTTTACCCACCCCTGCTTCGCTGGATAACAAAAGTAAGGAGGGGGGTCGGCCCAGTAGTCATCACCCCCCAGACTTCGCTGTGATAACAAAGAAGAGGGTGGGTCGCCCGCTGGTCATCACCCCCCCATGACTTCGCTTGATAAAAAGTAAAGGGTGGTGAGGCCCCCTGGTCATCACCCCCCATGACTTCGCTGTGTAACAAATGTAAGAGAGGGGGGTGAGGCCCAGCGGTTTCCCCCCCCCAGATTCGCTGTGATAACAAATGAAAAAGAGGGGGGTTTAGGCCCAGGGTTTTATACCCACCCTACTTCCCGTGATAAAAAAGTGGGGGAAAGGGGGTCGGCCCCCTGGTCACCACCAACCCCTGACTTTTCTGTATAACAAGTGGGAGAGAGCGGGGGGGAGGGCAGGGTCAACCAACCATGAATTTTCGTGATAACTAGTGGGGGGGAAAGGGGGGTGAGGTCCCGCTGGGGGCACCACCCCCCAAGATTTTGCGTGAAAACAAGTGGGAAGGGTGGGTGGGCCAGGGTCACCACCCAACCCAATGACTTTGCCGTGATAAAAAGTGGGGGAGAGGGGGTGAGCCCACCCGGCATCACCCCCCCCAAGCTTTTCGTTAACAATGGGAGAGAGGGGGAGGGCCCGTGGTCTCACCCACCCATGACTTTGCTGTGATAACAAATGGGGAGAGGGGGGTGAGACCCCAAAGATTTACACGAAACCCCTGACTTTGCTCTGATAACAATGGGGGAGAGGTGGGGAGGGCCCGCTGGTCTCACCCACATGACTTTGCCGTGATAAAAATGTAAAGAGGGGTTGAGGGCCCGCTGGGGCATCACCCACCCATCACTTTTCCGGATAAAAAGTGGGGAGAGCGGTGAGGGCCCCTGGTCACCCCCCCCCATGACATTTCGTGATAACAAGTGGGAGGGGGTGGGTGGGCCCCGCGGTCACACCCACCCATGACTTTGCTGGATAACAAATGGGACAGAGGTGGGAGGCCCCCGGTCATCACCCCCCCATGACATTGCTGTGAAAAAGTGGGGGGAGGGGGGGGGGAGGCCCCCTGGTTATCACCCCCCCTGACTTTTCTGTGAAAAAAAGGGGACAAGGGGGGGTGAGGCCCCGGGGCTCACCCCCCCATGATTGCGTGATAACAAGTAGGGGAGAGGTGGGGGAGGCCCAGCTGGTCAACACCCCCATACTTGTGGAAACAAGTGGGAGAGAGAGGGTGAGGCAAGCAGGTCATCACCCACCATGACCTTGCTGACATAACAAATGGGAGAGAGGTGGGTGAAACCAAGCTGGCACACCCACCATGACTTTGCCCTGATAACAAGTGGCGAGAGGGGGGGTGAGGGCCCAAATGGTCTCACCCCCCCCATGACTTTTCCGTGATAACAAATGGGAGAGAGGTGGGTGGGCCCAGTGGAATCACCCACCCGACTTGCTGTGATAACAAGTGGGAGGGGGTGGGGAGGCCCGCTGGTATCACCCACCCATGGGGCTTTGCGTGATAACAAGTGGGGGGAGAGGTAGTAGGGACGCGGGCATCACCCCCCTACTTTGCTGGATAAAGTGGGAGAGAGGGGGTGAGGCCCAGCTGGTCACCACCAAAATGACTTGCTGTGATAACAAGTGGGAGGGGTGGGTGAGGCCCAGTGGCTCACCCACCCCAAAGACTTTGCGTGATAACAAGGGGGAGAGAGGTGGGTGGGCCCAGCTGGTCTACCCACCCATGACTTTTTTGTGATAACAATTGGGAAGAGGTGGGGAGGCCCATGGGCATCACCCACCAATGACTTTGCTGTGATAAAAAGTGGGGAGAGAGATGGGTGGGCCAGTGGTCACCCCCAACCCAAAGACTTTGCTGTGTAAAAATGGGGGAGAGGTGGGTGAGACCCCAAATGATCACCCCAACCCCTGACTTTTGCTCTGAAAAAAGTGGGAGAGAGGGGGTGAGGCCCCCGCTCGTCACCCACCATGACTTTGCTGTGAAACAAGTGGGTGACAGGTGGGGGAGGCCCATGGGCTCACCCAACCCTGACTTTGTGTGATAACAATGGGGGGGGTGGGTGAGGCCAGGGTCATCACCAAACCCTGACTTTCTGGATAAAAAGTGGGAAAGGGGGGATAGGGCCCCCCTGGTCACACCCACCTAACTTTGCTGTGATAACAAGTGGGGGCCCAAATGGGGGAGGCCAGCTGGTCATCACCCACCCCGACTTTTCTGCGAAAAAAGTGGGGCGAGGGGGGTGAGGCCAGTGGTACCCCACCCTGTCTTTCGTGAAAAAAAGTGGGGGCAGAGGGGGGTGAGGCCCAGCGGGCATACCCCCCCCATGCTTTGCTTGATAACAAATGGGAGAGAGGTCGGTGAGGCCACTGGTCTCACCCACCCATGACTTTTTCCGTGTAAAAAAGTGGGAGAGAGGTGGGTGGGCCCGGGGCATCACCAACCCATGACTTTGCCTGATAACAGTGGGGGAGAGGGCGGGGGAGGCCCGGGTCTCCCCACCTATTTGCCGTGAAACAATGGGAGGAGGTGGGGGAGGCCCCGCGGTCATCACCCCCACGACTTTGTGTAAACAAGTGGGGAGGGGGGTGAGGGCCCGCTGGTTTCCCCCCCCATGGGGGCTTTTTTCCGTGAAAACAATTTGGGAGAGAGGTGGGGGAGGGCCCCGTGGACATCACCCACCCATGACTTTGCCTTTATAACAATGGGAGAGGGTGGTTAGGCCCCCTGGTCCACCCCCCAGAGTTGCTGTGATAAAAGTGGGGGACAGTGGGAGAGGCCAGCTGGTCAAACCCACCCATAACTTTTCTGTGATAACTGGGAGCCAAGTGGTGAGGGCCCCCGTGGGCTCACCCCCCATGAATTTGCTGGATAAAAAGGGGAGAGGTGGGTGAGGCCCCCTGGTCACCCCACACTGCGTTGCTGTGGGTAACAAGGGGACAAGGTGGGTGAGGCCAGATGGTAATCACCCCCCGATACTTTTCGTGATAACAAAGGGGGCAGAGGGGGTGAGGCCCAGCTGGGGTCACCCACCCCTGACTTGCTGTGTAACAAGTGGGGGGAGGGGGGGGTGAGGCCCCGCGGTCATCACCCACCCCGACTTTGCTGTGATAACAAGTGGCAGGGGGTGGGGAGGCCCATGGTCATACCCACCATGACTTTGCTTTTGATAACAAATGGGGGGAGGGGGGTGAGGCCCAGCTGGGCATCATCCCCCCATACTTTTCTTGATAAAAAAGTGGGAGAGGATGGGGGAGGCCAACCGGTCATCACCCCCCATACCTTGTGACATAAAAAATGGGAGGGGTGGGTGAAAAACCCAAACTGGGGCATCACCCCCCCAGGAATTTTCAGTACAAAAATGGGGGAGAGGTGGGGGAGGCCCCCCTGGTCTTTTACCCACCCATGACTTTGCCGTGATAAAAGTGGGGGAGAGAGGTGGGGGAGGGCCCCGCTGGACATCACCCCCCATGACTTTGCTGTGAAACAAGTGGGAGAGGGGGGGTGAGGCTCACGGTCATCACCCACCCATGACTTATGTGGGAAGAGGTGGGTGAGGCCCCGTGGTCATCACCCCCCCATACTTTGCTGTGATAACAAGTGGGGAGAGGTGGGTGGGCCCCCCTGGTCATCACCCACCCCGACTTTTCTTGATAACGTGGGAGAGGGTGGGGGAGGCCCCGCTGGTCATCACCCACCTGACTTTGCGTGATAACAAGGGGAGGAGGTGGGGGAGGCCCATGGGCTCACCACCCTGACTTTGCGAATTAACAAGTGGGGGAGAGAGGGGGAGGGGCCCGCTGGTCATCACCCCCATGACTTTGCCGTGATAAATAGTGGGAAGAGGTGGGTGAGGCCCCGGGTCACACCCACCATGCTTTTCGTGATAAAAAGTGGGGGGAGGGTGGGTGAGGCCCACTGGTCATCACCCACCCGACTTTGCTGTGATAACAAGTGGGAGACAGGTGGGTGAGGCCCCCTGTCATCCCCAAACCCTGACTTTGCTGTGATAACAAGTGGAAGAGAGGTGGGGGAGGCCCAGCGTCACACCCCCCCATGACTTTGTGTGATAACAAGTGGAGAGAGGTCGGGGGGGCCCGCTGGGCTCACCCCCCCCAACTTTGTGTACAACAAGTGGGAGAGAGGTGGGTGAGGCCCCTGGCATCACCCACCCATGACTTTTCTGTGAAACAAGGGGGGGAAAGGGGGGGGGATTCCCACGGGGGATCACCCACCCCCCATTTGCTGTGATAACAAGTGGGAGAAGGTGGGGAAAGGGCCCAGCCTTCATCACCCCCCCATGACCCTTGCTGTGTAAAAAGTGGGAGCAGGGGGGGAGGGCCAGCTGGGGCATACCCACCCAAAACTTTTTGTATAAAAGTGGAGAGAGGTGGGTGAGGCCCCAGCTGGTCATACCCACCCCTGACTTTTTGTAAACCCAAATGGGAGAGAGGTGGGGAGGCCCAGCTGGGCATCACCCACCCCTGACTTTGCTGTGAAACAAGGGGAGAGAGGTGGGGGAGGCCAGCGGGCTCACCCAAATATGACTTTTGTGTGATAACAAGTGGGAGAGAGGTGGGGGGGGCCCACTGATATCACCCACCCATGACTTTGCTGTGATAACAAGTGGGGAGGAGGGGGGAGGCCCCGCGTTCATCACCCCCCCAGACTTTGCGTGTAAAAAGTGGGGGAGAGGTGGGTGAGGCCCCGGGTCATCACCCCCACCCATGACTTTTCCTGATAACAAGGGGAGAGAGGTGGGTGAAGCCCAGCTGGTCATCACCCCCCCAGACTTTTCGTGATAACAAGGGGAAGAGGTGGGGGAGGCCCCCTGCACAAAAACCCATGACTTTGCTGTGATTTTAAAAAGTGGAGAGAGGTGGGTGAGGCCCCGCTGGTCATCACCCACCCCTGACTTTCCTGTGATAAAAGGGGGGAGCGAGGGGGTGAGGCCCAGGTTCATCACCCCCCCATGACTTTGCTGTATAACAAGTGAGAGGGGGGGTGGGGGAGGCCCGCTGGTCCACCCACCCATGACTTTGTGGATAACAAGTGGGAGACAGGGGGGAGAGGCCAGCTGGTCATCACCCACCCATGACTTTGCTGTGAAACAAGTGGGAGGAGGTGGGGGAGGCCAAGCCTTTTCATCACCCCCCCAGACTTTGCTGGAAAACAAGGGGAGGGGAGGTGTGTGAGGCCCCCCCTGGTCATCACCCACCCCATGCTTTGCCGTGATAACAAGTGGGAAAAGGTGGGTGGGCCCAGTGGACATCCCCACCAAAACTTTGTGTGATAACAAGTGGGAGCCCGGTGGGGGAGGCCCAGCGGTCATCACTCACCCCTTTACTCTGCCCTGTAACAATGGGAACAGGGGGGAGAGGCCCACTGGTCATCACCCCCCCCAGCTTTGCTGTGATAACAAGTGGGAACAGGTGGGAAAGGCCAGTGGTCTCACCCCCCCATGACTCTGCCGTGATAACAAATGGGAGGGGGTGGGTGAGGCCCGCTGGTCATCACCCACCCCTGACCCGCCCTGATAACAAGTGCGAGGGAGGGGGGAGACCCACTGGTCATCACCCACCCCCGATCGCCGTGATAACAAGTGGGGAGGTGGGGGAGGGCCCGCTGGTCATCACCCCCCCATATCTGCCCTGATAAAAGTGGGAGACAGGTGGGGGAAGGCCAGTGGTCATCACCCAACCATGACCGCCGTGTAAAACAAGGGGAGCAGGGGGGTGAGGGCCCCTGGTCATCACCCCCCAGACTCTGCCCTGATAACAAGTGGGGAAGGTGGGGGAGGGGCAGCTGGTCATCACCCCCCCATGACCTGCCGTGATAACAAATGGGAACAGGTTTGGGGAAGGCCCCCTGGTCATCACCCCCCCATGACTCTGCCCGGAAACAATGGGGACGGTGGGAGAGGCCCAGCTGGGCATCACCCAACCCCCTGACTTGCCGTGATAACAAGTGGAGACAGGTGGGTGAGGCCCAGTGGTCATACCACCAGACTCGCCATGATAACAAGTGGGGGACAGGTGGGAGGGCAGTGGGCATCACCCACCCAGACTCTGCCGTGATAACAAATGGGGGGACAGGGGGGCGGGGCCCAGCTGGTCATCATCCCCCCATGAGTTTACCTGGGGGAGACCCGGGGGTCAACGCCCCCGCGGCCCGGTTGTGACCAGACCTCCTGGTGAAAGGCCTGATCAACCAGGCTGTTGCTGCGGCTGCACGCAAACCAACGTACGAGCGACAGCCCGGCTGACCCGGAATGACTTTAGGTGCTTGCCAGTGCCAGCTTGAAGACTGCCAGGGGTTGTTGGTAATTCCCCTTATGTGTGCTGGGAGGCGGGTTGAACAGTCTCGGGCCCCTGACACTTATTGTATGGTCTCTTAACGTGCTAGTGACACCCCTGCTTTTCATTGGGGGGATGGTGCATCGTCTGCCAAGTCTTTTGCTTTCGTCGTGAGTGATTTTCGTGTGCAAGTTCGTACTAGTCCCTCTAGGATTTTCCAGGTGTATATAATCATGTATCTCTCCTTCCTGCGTTCCAGGGAATACAGGTTTAGGAACCTCAAGCGCCCCCAAAAATTTAAGGTGTTTTATTCCCCGTTATGCGCGCGTGAAAGTTCTCTGTACATTTTCTGGGGTCGCAATTTCTCCTGCCTTGAAAGGTGCTGTTAGTGTGCAGCAATATTCCAGCCTAGATAGAACAAGTGACCTGAAGAGTGTCATCATGGGCTTGGCCTCCCTAGTTTTTAAGGTTCTCATTACCCAAATCCTGTCATTTTTCTAGCAAAATGCGATTGATACAATGTTATGGTCCTTGAAGGTGAGATCCTCCGACATGATCACTCCCAGGTCTTTGACTTTGGGTGTTTCGCTCTATTTTGTGGCCAGAAATTGTTTTGTACTCTGATGAAGATTTTAATTTCCTCCTATTTTTTACCAAATCTGAGTAATTGAAATTTCTCATCGTTGAACTTCATTTTGTTTTCTGCAGCCCACTGAAAGATTTGGTTGATGTCCACCTGGAGCTTTGCAGTGTCTGCAAGGGAAAAGAAACTGTCATGCAGATTCGGGTGCATCTGCAAAGGAAGACACGGTGGGTGTGGCTGACATCCTTGTCTATGTCGGATATGAGGATGGGAACAAGATGGGAGCGGGGTACTGTGCCTTGTGGAACAGAGCTTTTCCCGTATGCCTCGGACTTTACTCTTTGAGACTACTCCTGTTTCTGTTAGTGAGGAAATTATAATCCATCGCCGGGGCTTTTCCTTTATTCCTTTAGCCCCTTTTGTGCTATTACGCCCTGGAACACTTGTGAAGGTTTTTCAAAGTTGTAATATTACAATTTTGCTTCTTTTTGTCTTCTAGTGTTTAGGACCTTGAGTAGTATCCAATATTGGGCAGACAGGAACACCTGTTCTAAACCCATGTTGCCTGGGTTGTAACTGAAGGGTTTCTGAGGGTGGTTTTTGCTTTTTAGGACCCTTTCAAAGATTTTTTTTGATATGGGATGTTATGCTATTTGGGCTGTGTTCTTTGCTGTTGCTTTACGCCCCCTTGTGGAGTGGGCTTTGTTGTTTTTTTTAGTAACTGTGGGCGACCCCCCGGGCCCATGCTCCCTCTCCATAGGATGGAAAAGGCTCGTGTAGGGGGGTTCTTTTCAGTTCTTGATGAAAACCCGGTTCCTGAGTCTGCCTGGGCCAAAATGTAGGCATGTTTTATGCCTGTTCGAAGTATTTTGGGGTCGGGTAACATCGGAAGGCTTGGTTAATCAAATTTTGTGGCTTTCTCATAAAAAATTCTTTTGATCTTGACTCTCAGTCTGGTTAGCGGCTTGCTAAAAACTGAGTCATATGGGACTTGAGTAGCTCACTCATTTCCTTGCTGTCATCTGTGTGGGGACCCATCTTGTTTAAGTAGGGGCCCAAATACTGGACGTTGTTCTCGATTTTGTTTTGGCATAGGAGAAGAAATACTTTGGGTTTCTTCGATTTCAGTTATGGCTTTTAGTTCTTCCGCGATTCCTGACTCCTAAAGGATTCTTTTAGCTTTAAGTTCGATGCTTGCTAGTTCTCTGACCAGTCTCTCCTACGCATTTCGATATATTGACCTCCCTTTTAGCGCTCTGTTATTCTTTTTCCGTGCTGTAAAGGAGGCTGTTCTCTTCTGTTTTAATCTACTCCTCCTTTTTCTTAGAGGAGGGGGGCCGGTTAATCTGTTTCTCGCATAAGGTTGGGGTCTGTGTCTGCTTAGTATATCTTCCCAGTTATCACGGTTAGGACTTGGTTTACTTGGTCCCACTTTATGTTTTTGTTATTGAAGGTGAATTTGGTGAATGCCCCCTCGTGACTAATCTCATTTGTCGGTTTCTGGGGCTCCGCACATACATGACTGAACCTCATTATGTTGTGATCTGAGTATATTGTTTTTGATATGGTGACATTTCTTATCAGATCATCATTGTTAGTGAAGATGAGGTCTAGTGTATTCTCCAGTCTAGTAGGCTCAAATCTTTGCTGGTTTAAATTGAATTTTTGTGCAGAGATTTAAAAGCTCGCGTGAGTGTGAGTTTTCATCAGTGCTGCCTCCTGTGTTATTACTGAAAACAATATTATTTGCTATATTCCCCCATTTTAGGTCCCTTAAGCTGAAATCCCCAGGAGCAAGATGTTGGGTGCAGGAGCTGGAAAGTTTTCCAGACAGTGGTCAATTTTTAACAGCTGTTCCTGGAATTGCTGGGATGTTGCACCCAGAGGCTTGTAGACTACCACAATGACTAGGTTTTGGGGTTCTCGACCTTAACTGCTAAAACTTCCACTACATCATTTGAGGCATTTAGCAGTTCTGTGCAAACAAGTGACTCTGCATGTACAGGCCAACCCCCCCCCTTTTCCCTGTTCACTCTGTCACATCTGTATAGGTTGTAACCTGGGATCCATATTTCGTTGTCCAAGTGATCCTTTATGTGGGTCTCAGTGAAAGCCGCGAATATTGCCTTTGCCTCTGCAAGCAGTCCACGGATGAAAGGTATTTTGTTGTTTGTTGCTGGTTTTTAGACCCTGCATATTTGGGCAAAGAAAAATGTTATCGGACTGGTGATTGTTGGTACTGGGGGGGGATTTTTTTTTGCATTGGTATCTGTATCTGTTGGTTTGGAGTGGAGGCCATCGACTGTGGTTCCACTCCGGAATGACTAGTTTTTTTTGGTGTACGATTTCTGCCATTTCCTGCCAGTTTTTTTTTTCCTTCCTGGCACTAAAAAACCTCTCCTTTTGGTGGCTGTGGCTACCCAGGTTTTCCCATGGCCTGGATGTTTTGTATCTTTTTTTTCCCCTTAGATGGTATTTCCTGGCAATTTAAGTTATAGCACAGTCTTTCCTGTACTGAAGAGGGACACAGTTCAGGGTGAAAAAGCTTACAGGAAGGGAGTTTTTCATTTTCCTGTTGTCATATGGGCATGGACATTTTCTAGGGTGGGCATAGTTGCACGTCCCATCTGTTTTTCCAGATTTCCCATGCCCGAGATACCGAGTGCATAGTATGTGCCCAGGCTTGGTTTCCGTTTGCCTTGGGTTTCTGTCACTATATTTTCCCCGTTGGTGCATGTTTCCCTGTCTTACTTCTATCCTCCCTAGCACCCAAAAATGGAGTTCCCACCAGTTGTTTTTGGTAATATATCCTCACTATTGCTAGTGGGAGTCCTCTCGTTTGCTATTTCCTGCGGTATTTCTAGTTTGCAATATTGGTTTTATCTTATCTTTGACTACACTTTTTCCCTACTATGGCTCCTGTCCCCTATGAGGTCATTTATATGTATTCCTTCCTGCGTATAATTCCCGACTACCTGGACAAAAAACTCCAGCTTCACCATTACTGTCTCCCCGGACAGCATTCCAGCTTCCCCATTACTGTCTCCCCGGACAGCATCTCAAGCTTCACCATTACTGTCTCCAGGACAGCACCTCCAAACTTCACCATTACTGTCTCCGGACAGCACCTACAGCTTCACCATTACTGTCTCCCAGGACAGCACTATCAGCCCCACTTCACTGACTTTTCCCGGACATCATCTCCAGGGCCCTTTCAGTTTCTGACTACATGACCAGTATCAAGGGCAGTACCATTCAGCCCCAGACTTTTATGTTCCCATCTGTTGTAGAAAGCTTCCAGGTTTTCTATGAAAGCAGCTTTGATGTTGACCTCTTTTTAATACCCTTGTGATTTTAGTCCACAGATTTATCTCATTTGGGCATACCCAAAAACATTCCCTGTTTTAATTTCTGCTTGTAGCTAGTTTCTTGGATATCTGCACAAGGGGCGTGACACCAATTTCCCCAAAAATGACAATTTATGCATGTGGAAGCCCGTTTGTTTCACTGACCCCAGACTACACACAGCTTCATAATGATTGAATGGTTGATTTTCTGCAATTTTACTAGCAACCTCTTGAATATTCTATTAATAAAACCCGCTAGGTAGTGCACAACGAAACCGTTTGAAACCAGTCCAGGGTTCGGACCAGTCAAGGGTTCGGACCAGTCAAGGGTTCGGACCGTTTACCTGGAGACCTTTGGGGTTTACCTGGAGGGAGTTTTTGGGGGTCAACGCCCCCCCGGCCCGGTCTGTGACCAGGCCTCCTGGTGGATCAGCGCCTGATCAACCAGGCTGTTGCTGCTGGCTGCACGCAAAACCAACGAACGAGCCACAGCCCGGCTGATCAGGAACTGACTTTAGGTGCTTGTCCAGTGCCGCTTGAAGACTGCCAGGGGTCTGTTGGGTAATCCCCCTTATGTGTGCTGGGGGGCAGTTGAACAGTCTTGGGCCCCTGACACTTATTGTATGGTCTCTTAACGTGCTAGTGACACCCCCGCTTTTCATTGGGGGGATGGTGCATCGTCTGCCAAGCCTTTTGCTTTCGTAGTGAGTGATTTTCGTGTGCAAGTTCGGTACTAGTCCCTCTAGGATTTTCCAGGTGTATATAATCATGTATCTCTCCCTCCTGCATTCCAGGGAATACAGGTTTAGAAACCTCAAGCGCTCCCAGTAATTGAGGTGTTTTATCTCCGTTATGCGCGCCGTGAAAGTTCTCTGTACATTTTTCTAGGTCGGCAATTTCACCTGCCTTGAAAGGTGCTGTTAGAGTGCAGCAATATTCCAGCCTAGATAGAACAAGTGACCTGAAGAGTGTCATCATGGGCTTGGCCTCCCTAGTTTTGAAGGTTCTCATTATCCATCCTGTCATTTTTCTAGCAGATGCGATTGATACAATGTTATGGTCTTGAAGGTGAGATCCTCCGACATAATCACTCCCAGGTCTTTGACGTTGGTGTTTCGCTCTATTTTGTGGCCAGAATTTGTTTTGTACTCTGATGAAGATTTAATTTCCTCATGTTTACATATCTGAGTAATTGAAATTTCTCATCGTTGAACTTCATATTGTTTTCTGCAGCCCACTGAAAGATTTGGTTGATGTCCGCCTGGAGCCTTGCAGTGTCTGCAATGGAAGACACTGTCATGCAGATTCGGGTGTCATTTGCAAAGGAAGACACGGTGCTGTGGCTGACATCCTTGTCTATGTCGGATATGAGGATGAGGAACAAGATGGGAGCTAGTACTGTGCCTTGTGGAACAGAGCTTTTAACCGTAGCTGCTCGGACTTTACTCTGTTGACGACTACTCTCTGTGTTCTGTTAGTGAGGAAATTATAGATCCATCGACCGACTTTTCCTGTTATTCCTTTAGCACGCATTTTGTGCGCTATTACGCCATGGTCACACTTGTCGAAGGCTTTTGCAAAGTATGCATATATTACATCTGCATTCTTTTTGTCTTCTAGTGCATTTAGGACCTTGTCGTAGTGATCCAATAGTTGAGACAGACAGGAGCGACCTGTTCTAAACCCATGTTGCCCTGGGTTGTGTAACTGATGGGTTTCTAGATGGGTGGTAATCTTGCTTCTTAGGACCCTTTCAAAGATTTTTATGATATGGGATGTTAGTGCTATTGGTCTGTAGTTCTTTGCTGTTGCTTTACTGCCCCCTTTGTGGAGTGGGGCTATGTCTGTTGTTTTTAGTAACTGAGGGACGACCCCCGTGTCCATGCTCCCTCTCCATAGGATGGAAAAGGCTCGTGATAGGGGCTTCTTGCAGTTCTTGATGAACACAGAGTTCCATGAGTCTGGCCCTGGGGCAGAGTGCATGGGCATGTCATTTATCGCCTGTTCGAAGTCATTTGGCGTCAGTCAAGGGTGTGGACCAGTCTATCTGATCTGATCAGTGGGTCAATTATTTAAACCATACTGGTCGGTGATTTGAGCTAACACATGAAGGATCTACTGGAAATTATCTACCCGAGTAATATGTGATTTGATTGATACAAAAGTATAACTTGCGTGTTGAAGAGCCGGTGACTGCTGGCACTCCTACAATGACGAACGGTCGACCTCCACCCTTGTTTATCAATCGCTGTATCTAGCTTCTCTATTTTTTGTTCCGTCTCCACCACAATAAATGCTATATTATCACTATAGTTGACTGGTGGAAATTTTGGAGGAAGGACGCTTTTTCTGTAGTAATAATTGCTTCTCGTTGTGTATATTGCGACCGCTGGTAACTACAGGTTATATGAAATTCACAGTATACGTCTGGTATTTCAAGAAAAAAGAAACTAATGAAAGTCACTCCACTCCACTAAGTACCATTATAATACTGGTTAGTTGCTATTACAACACTGTATTCTGCTATTCACTGGTATCACTAGATTATATGCGAGTACACTAGCAGGCCAGGAAGATTATTAAAAACAGCTGACCTGTGGTAAGTTTCTGGCGACTTCTGGCACCTGCCTCTATAGGCTTATCACTTCATTTACAAATTCACCTGTTTTCAAATGACACTTTAGCCTTTATCATCAATATACTAGGGAGCCACTGTAGTATACACTATACACTATGTATACTCAATGTTTTCAGGGAGACTTTCTTTCCTCTGACACAAAGTTCAATTATTATTTTTTCACACGGGACACAGGCCTATGATTCCCCTCTGGCAGTAAACTCTGCTAGGTAGTGCACACTAATTCTCCTTTTTTGACTCAGTATATAATGTTTTCCGCCCAAGATTGGTTCCAGGCGCTAGAGGGATGTATCGTATAGGATGTATCTGCCGTGATAACAAGTGGGAGACAGGTGGGAGAGGCCCAGCTGGTCATCACCCACCCATGACTCTGCCGTGATAACATGTGGGAGACAGGTGGAAGAGGCCCAGCTGGTCATCACCCACCCATGATTCTGCCGTGATAACATGTGGGAGACAGGTGGGTGAGGCCCAGCTGGTCATCACCCACCCATGACTTTGCCGTGATAACAAGTGGGAGAGAGGTGGGTGAGGCCCAGCTGGTCATCACCCACCCATGACTTTGCCGTGATAACAAGTGGGAGAGAGGTGGGTGAGGCCCAGCTGGTCATCACCCACCCATGACTTTGCCGTGATAACAAGTGGGAGAGAGGTGGGTGAGGCCCAGCTGGTCATCACCCACCCATGACTTTGCCGTGATAACAAGTGGGAGAGAGGTGGGTGAGGCCCAGCTGGTCATCACCCACCCATGACTCTGCCGTGATACATGTGGGGACAGGTGGAAGAGGCCCAGCTGGTCATCACCCACCCATGACTGCCTTGATAACAAGTGGGAGACAGGTGGGAGAGGCCCAGCTGGTCATCACCCACCCATGACTCTGCCGTGATAACATGTGGGAGACAGGTTGGAGAGGCCCAGCTGGTCATCACCCACCCATGACTCTGCCGTGATAACAAGTGGGAGACAGGTGGGTGAGGCCCAGCTGGTCATCACCCACCCATGACTGCCGTGATAACATGTGGGAGACAGGTGGGAGAGGCCCAGCTGGTCATCACCCACCCATGACAACATGTGGGAGACAGGTGGGAGAGGCCCAGCTGGTCATCACCCACCCATGGTTCGCTCTTCCTCACTCCCAATATTATTATTTTCTACTTTTATTTCTTAAGGATACCTTCTGAGGATTTTTTTTTTTTTTGCCTATAATTGTTAATGTATTGTAATACAAGTGTTCTATGTAAATATTTCGTATTAACGGTAGTCACAAACTACTTGTGAGTGACCGAGTGAGTGACCGAGTGACCGAGTGAGTGACCGAGTGACCGAGTGAGTGAGGGAGTGAGGAAGTTAGTGACCGAGTAAGTGAGGAAGTGAGTAACCGAGTGAGTGACTGACTGAGTGACTGAGTGAGTGACTGAGTGAGGAAGTGAGTGAGTGACTGAGTGAGTGACTGAGGAAGTGAGTGAGTGACCCAGTGAGTGAGTGAATGACTGAGTGACTGAGTGACTGAGTGAGTGAGGAAGTGAGTGAGTGACTGAGTGAGTGACTGAGGAAGTGAGTGAGTGACCCAGTGAGATGAGTGAATGACTGAGTGACTGAGTGAGTGAGGAGTGAGTGAGGACGTGAGTGAGTGAGTGACTGAGTGATTGAGTGACTGAGTGAGTGAGGACGTGAGTGAGGAAAGTGAGTGAGTGCCCGAGTGAGGAAATGATGCCCGAGGAGTGATGCCCGAGTGAGTGAGGGGCCGGTGATGGGAAGTGAGGCCCGAGTGAGTAAAAAGTGAGTGACCAGTGATGCCCGAGTGACAAATTTGGGGCCCGAGTGAGAAAGTGAGTGATGGAGTCCCCGATGAATGAGTGAGTGACCGATGAGTTATGACCGGTGAGGAAGGGGACCGAGTAAATGATTGAGTGGGGAAAGTGGTGACCGAGTGAAGGGTGAGTGGGAAGTGATGACCGATTGAGTTAGTGACCGAGTAAAGGGTGAGTGAGTGCCCGAGTGGTGAGGAGTGGTGACCAGTGAGTGAGTGAGGAAGTGAGTGACGAGTGAGTGAGGAAATGAGTGACCGAGTGAGTGAGTGACCGAGTGATAAACCGAGTGGTGAGTGACCGAGTGGGCCCGGTTGGAGTGAGTGAGAAGTGGTCACCGGGGGTGGTGAGGAAGTGAGCCCCGAGTAGTAAGTGAGGGGGACCGAGGAGGCCCGATGAGTGCCCGGGTGAGTGAGGAAGTAGTGACCAGTGGTGGGGAAGTGAGTCCCCGATGATGACCGGTGAGTGAGTGACCGAGTGAGTGACGAGTGCCCGAGTGAGGAAGTGAGTGACCGATGAATGAGGGGTGAGAGGAGTGAGGAAGTGAGTGACCAGTGAATGAGTGAGTAAATGGTGAGTGAGGAAGTGAGTGCCGAGTGGTGAGTGAGGGGGCAGGGTTTGTAGATAGAAAGTTAGAAGTGCACATGGCAGGGGGGAGGGTTTTTTAGATAGCAAGTTAGAAGTGCAATGACACGGGGGGGAGGTTGTGTAGAAGAAAGTTGAATGCTATACACGGGGAGGGTTGTGTAATAGCAAGTTAGAAGTGCACATACACGGGGGGGGTTGTGTAGATAGCAAGTTAGAAGTGCTCTGACACAGGGGGGGGGTTGTGTAGATAGAAATTTAGAAGTGACAGGGACACAGGGGGGGGTTGTGTAGATAGCAAGTTAAAAGTGCAATGACCGGGGGAGGGTTTTTAGATAGCATTTAGAAGTGCTCATGACACAGGGGGAGGGTTTGAGATAGAAGTTAGAAGTGCACTGCACGGGGGGGGGGTTGTGTAATAGAAAGTTAAAAGTGCTCATGAACAGGGGGGGGGTTGGTAAAAGAAATTTAAAAGTGCACATGACACGGGGGGGGGGTTGTGTAGATAGCAAGTTAGAAGTGTCTGAACGGGGAGGGTTGTGTAATGAAATTTAAAAGTGCACAGACACGGGGGGGGGGGTTGTGTGATAGCAAGTTAGAAGTCACTGCACGGGGGGGGGTTTTGAGATGCAAGTTAAAGGTCATGAACGGGGGAGGGTTGTGTAGATAGCAATTTAAAGGACAGACAGGGGGGGAGGGTTGTGTAGCCCAAAGTTGAATGTCAGACCGGGGGAGGGTTGTGTAGATAGGAAGTTAGAAGTGCACATGAAGGGGGGAGGGTTGTGAATAGAAAATTAGAAGTGCAAGCAGGGGGGGAGGGGTTGTGTAATAGAAATTTAGAAGTGACAGACACGGGGGGAGGTTGTGTAGTAGCAAGTTAGAAGTGCACATGACACGGGGGGGGGGTTTGTGTAGTAGAAGTTAGAAGTGACGACAGGGGGGGGGGTTGTGTTTACCTGGAGTTACCTGAAAGAGTTGGGGGGTCAACGCCCCCGCCCCCCGGGTTTTCGGGACCGGGCCTCCTGGTGGTCAGGTGTCCCCCCAGGGTTGCTGCTGGCTGCCCAAAAACCAACGACAGCCACACCCCGGGCTGATCAGGAATGCTTTTGGGCTTGCCCCGTCCCAGTTGAAACTGCCAGGGGTCTGTTGGTAATCCCCTTATTTTGGCTGGGAGGCAGTTGAACTTTTCTCGGGCCCCTGACACTTATTGTATGGTCTCTTAACGTGCTATGACACCCCTGCTTTTCATTGGGGGGATGGTGCATCGTCTCCAAGTCTTTTGCTTTGAGTGAGTGATTTCGTGTGAAAATTCGGTACAGCCCTCTGGAAATTTTCCGGTGTATATAATCATGTATTCTCCCTCCTGCTTTCCCAGGGAATAAGGTTAGAAAACTCAAGCGCTCCCAGAATTGAGGTTTTTATCTGTAGCGCGCCTTTGAAAGTTCTCGACATTTTCTAGGTCGGAATTTCACTCCCTTGAAAGGGCTGTTAGAGGCAGAAATATTGCAGCCTGATAAAACAAGGCCCGAAGAGTTTTCTCATGGGCTTGGCCCCCCTATTTTTTGGGTTCTCTTTACCCACCCTGTATTTTTAGCGTCATTGATACATGTTATGGTCCTTGAAGGTGAGATCCCGACTAATCACCCCCGGGTCTTTGATTTGGGGTTTTTTTCCTCTATTTTGGGCCAGTTTGTTTTGTACTCTGATAAAGTTTTAAATTTCCTCATGTTTACCATATTGAGAAATTAAAAATTTCATCGTTAAACTTATTTGTTTTCTGAGCCCACTGAAAGATTTGGTTGATGTCCCCCCTGGACCCTTTGCATGTCTGCAATAAAAGACCGTCATGCAATTCGGATGTCATCGCAAAGGGAAAGACAGGGTGCGGGCTGAATCTTGTTAGTGGGATAGGGATAGGAACAAGATGGGAGCAGTACTGGCCTTGTAAAACAGAGCTTTTACCGTAGCCCCTCGATTTACTTGTTGACGATACTCTCTGTGTTCTGTTAGTGAGGAAATTTAGATCCATCGACCGATTTTCCTGTTATTCCTTTAGGGCTTTTTTGTGCGCTATTCGCCATGGTCACACTTGTCAAGGGGTTTTTGCAAAGCGTAATTTAATCTGCATTTTTTTTGTTTCTAGTGCATTTAGGACCTTGTCGTAGTGACCATAGTTGGACAGCGGGGAGGGACCTTTTTAAAAACCCATGTTGCCGGGGTTTGGTAACT
Source organism: Cherax quadricarinatus (assembly GCF_026875155.1). Taxonomy (NCBI): domain Eukaryota; kingdom Metazoa; phylum Arthropoda; class Malacostraca; order Decapoda; family Parastacidae; genus Cherax; species Cherax quadricarinatus. The sequence continues at coordinate 43,816 of NW_026492654.1, forward strand.
GATGGGTTTTTCTAGAGGGGGGTGATTTTGCTTTTAGGACCCTTTCAAAGTTTTTTATGTAGGGGGATTTTAGTGCTTTTGGTCTTAGTTTTTGCTTTTGCTTTACTCCCCCCTTTGTGGAGTGGGGCTTGTCTGTTTTTTAGAAAAATGAGGGAGCCCCCCGTTCCATGCCCCCTCTCCATAGGAGGGAAAAAGGCTCGGATGGGGGCTTTTTGCATTCTTGATGAAACAGATTTCCCAGATTTGGGCCCCTGGGGCAGAGTGCAGGGGCATTCATTTATCCCCCGTTCGAATTCTTTGGCGTCAGGATAAATGGGATAGGTTTTGTTTTAATCAAATTTTGGGTTCTCTCATAAAAAATTCATTTTGATCTTCGACTCTCAGTTGGTTAGGGTTGCTAAAAACCAAACATTTTGGGGATTGAGTAGTCACTCATTTCCTTTTTTATCTGTGTGGACCCATTTGTTTAAGTAGGGGCCCAATCTGGACGTTGTTCTCGATTTGATTTGGCAAGGAAAAAAATTTTTTGGGTTTTTCTTCATTTCATTTAGGGCTTTTAGTTTTTTCCCCGCGTTCCTGACTCCAAAAGGATTCTTTTAGTTAAAGTTCGAGGCTTGCATTTCTCTACCAGTTCCCCCTGCCTTTCGATATTTTAAACCTTTTTCCCGCTTGTTATTTTTTTTCCGTCGCGAAAAGGGGGGCCCCTGTCTCTTTCTTTTTTAAACATCTACTCCCCCCTTTTTTAGAGGAAAACCCTTTGTGCATACATGGTGCCACCGGTTAATTGTTTAGGCATAATTTGGGGTTGTTTTGCTTAGTATATTTCCCGCTTTTTTAAAGTTAGGCGGGTTTCTTGGTCCCACTTTATTTTTTTTTTTAAAGTTAAATTTGGTAAATGCCCCCCTGTGATAGTTCATTTTGTCGGTCTGGGGTCCAGATACATTCTGAACCTCATATTTTGTGATTGGATATTTTTTTTTGTTGGGTGTTTTCTTTAGATCATCATTGTTAGTAAAAGATGAGGTTTATGTATTCTCCAGTTGTAGGCCTTTTTGTGGTTTAAATTGAATTTTGTGCGAGTTTTTAAAAGCTCGTGTGAGTGGAGTTTTCTCAAGCTGCCCCCTGGTTTTATTACTGCAACAATTTTTTTGCTTTTCCCTCCATTTTAGGTCCTTAATTGAAATCCCCGGGAGCAAGTGTGGGTGCAGGAGCGGGATAGATAGCAAGTTGTAGTGCTCATGACAGGGGGGGGGCAGGTTGTTAGATAGGAAGTTAGTAGTGCTCAACAAAAACAAAGAACTAACCAATAGCCAACATCCCTATAAAAAAATTTTTGAAAGGGTCCTAAGAAAAAGATCACCCCCATTTCTCGATAAAGAAGCCTTACTGTGTAGGCAAAACGTTTCAAAAAAAAGTACCTAACTGTTGCTTTGGTTTCCCTAACACTAAAAAACAGGGAACAGGGGTTTTAAAAAAGGGTCCCCTGTCTGTCTAAAACATTGGTCACTACACAAGGCCCAAAAAGCCGAGAAACAAAAAGAATGCAGATGAAATATTACAGATTTGCAAAAGCCTTCGACAAGTGTGCCCATGGCAAAATAGGCACAAAATGGTGCTAAGGAATAACGGGAAAAAGTCGGTCGAGGATCTATAATTTCCCACAAACAGAACACAGAGAGAGTCGTAAACAGGTAAAGCCGAGGCAGCTGGGTTTTAAAAAGCTCTGTTCCCAAGGCACAGTACTCGCCCCCATTTGTTCCTCATCCTATATGACAAGACAAGGATTCAGTCACCCCCGTGTTTTCCCTTTTGCAATGACCCCAAATTGCATGACAGTGTCCCCCTTGCAGACATGCAAAGCTCCAGGGGACATAAACCCCAAATCTTTCAGTGGGCTGCAGAAAACAATAAAGTTCAACGTGGAAATTTCAATTACTCGTTGGGAAAACATGAGAAATTAATCTTCTCAAGACAAACAAATTCTGGCCAAAATAAGCGAACACCAACGTAAAAGACTGGGAGTGTCTGTCGAGGATCTCACCTTAAAGGACCAAAACATTGTATCAATCCATTGCAAAAAAAAAATGACAGGATGGTTTTTGAAAACCCTTCAAAACTAGGGAGGCCAACCCCTGAGCCTTTCAGGTCACTTGTTTATCTGGGCGGGAATATTGTGCCACTAACACACCTTTCAAGGCAGGTGAAAGCCGACCCAGAAAATGTACAGAGAAATTTCCAGCGCGCAAACGGAGATAAAACACCCCAATTTTGGGAGCGCTTAGGTTCCTAAACCGTTTCCTTGGAACGCAGGAGGGGGGGAACATGATTTTTTACACTGGAAAATCCTAAGGGATAGTACCGAACTTGCACACGAAAAACACTCACTACGAAAGAAAAGACTTGGCAGACGATCACCATCCCCCAATGAAAAGCAGGGTGTCACAGACTTAAGAGACCCTCAAAAGGGTCAGGGGCCCGAGATGTTCAACTGCCTCCCCGCACCATACGGGGGATACCCAAAAACCCTGGCAGTTTCAAGTGGCATGGACAAGCCCTAAAATCAGTTCCGGATCAGCGGGCTGTGGCTCGACATGGTTTGCAGAGCCAGCGCAAAGCCCCGGTTGATCAGGGGTTTATCCCCAGGAGGCCTGGGACAGACGGGCCCCCGGGGGGGGTTTACCCCCGGAACTTCCCAGGTAAACTCCCCGGGAAACCACTGGCCGATTCCCACCAAGGGGGGTGGGCCCGAAAAAAAAAAACTTTCACCATCTTCGCTCCATCACTGTCTTGCCGAAGGGTGCTTTACATAAAATTTTTTAAAAAATGAAAATTAACACCCCCCCTTCAGAGTGCAGGCACTGTACTTCCCATCTCCCGGACTCAAATCCCGGGCCCGCCCTTTCCGACCCCTTCATAAATTTACTTTGCCACACTCAAGCACGTCAAGTTTTAAAAACCTTTGTCTCCCTTCGCTCCTATCAAACCGCTCACGCTGCCTGCTGGGAAACCAAGCCCCCCCGCACCAAAACCTCCTTTTACCCCCCCCCCTCCAACCTTTCCCAGGCCGACCCCTTTCCCCGCCTTCCTTCCCCTACAGATGAACACTTTGAAATCTTTTTTTGCTCCATTCTCTTAATGTCGAAACCCCCTCCAAACCCCTTCCCCGCCCTCTGGAAAAAAGTTTTGGTATTGCACCCCTCCTAAACTTCCAAATCGAATTTCCCGCATTATTTCCAACCACCATTGCCCTCAGAATACATCTCCATGCCTCCCGCCTTCTCCCCGCTGCAACATTCACAACCATGTTCCACCCCTATGAGCATGGTTTAAAAATATACTCTCATCATTCCCCCTTTGCCTCCAAGGACAAAGTTCTTTTTCCCACAATTTCCAAATGACCCTACCCTTTTCCCCCCATCAAATTTTTGATTACCTTCTTTCTAGACCCATCAGCTGACAGTCCACCCCAAAAATCTGAAAAAATTCACCCCCCCTCTCTCTCCCCCAATCTGAATCCAAACTTTTACAACCTAACTTTTTTTTTTCTTCTAGCTTAGTTTTTCCCGTATTCATTTTAATTTTCTTCTTTTTGCCCCCCCTACCAAAAATTTATCCACCAATCTCGCAAAATTTTCTTCAGAACTCCCCCAAAAGCACAGTGTCATCAGCAAAGGCAACTGTGACAACTCCCCCTTTTTGGTGATTCTTTATCTTTTAATCCCCGCTCTTGCCCAAAACCTGCATTTATTTTCTTACAAAACCCCTCTATAAATATTTTAAACAAAACCCCGGTGCATCCCCAAAATTTTTCTAAAACCACTTTTTAAGGGAAATAATTTCCCTCTTTTACATACTCTAAAATTTGGGCCCCACTATCCTCGTAAAAACTCTTCCTGCTTTCAGTAACCTACCCCTATACAAAAAATAGTTTGTGGTTTTTGCAATGTGAATGCTTTTGTTTTGGCCAATAATAGTTTTTGTATTGGATATCACAGGCTAATTTTGATATTAGGTTCATTTTTTAAAATTGAGATTGATTTTTGTTTTTGGGCAAATAGGTGAGGAGTGTGTGAACCACCCGGTGGTATTGTGTAATTATTGACGGGTGTATCGGGTGATAAAATGTTTTTAATGGTATTTTGAAGGGGATGAATGTTCTGCAGTTCTAGAGTTTTAGGGAGGGTGTTCAGATTTTTGGGGGCCCTTTTCATACATTGAAATTTTTTTTAAAAAGGGTTTAGTCGGACACAGGGGGTTAAGATTTTTGTTTGGTTTTAGGGCCCGTGGGTTCTGCCAACATCAAAGAAAGATTTAGGTAAAGGTTAATATTTTGGGAATTTAAGGTCTGTGATGTAGATTGACAGTAGTAAGTGTGGATGTGCGAACAGGGGTAAGTTTTAAACTATGAAGAGTAGGGGGGGGGTGTTGCCCGGGTGGGATTTTTTTGTTATTTTTACTGCGGGTTTTTTTTGGGGTTTTTATTGGCTTTAGGGGTGTTGCTGCTATGCATGTTAAACTATGTAACGGGTTTTTTGTAACCGAATAAAATTACTTTTTTATTATAAATCCCCTGCTATCGCAAGGTTCTAATTCTGTCTTTTTGTTTTTTACAAATTGTTTCCCGTTTTTCTAAATAGGATTAAACCATTAAGAACCTAGTTGATGCTTTAAGTTTTTAATAATATGTTAGGTTGGGATATCAAAGGGCTTTGCAGTCAAGGGTTACCCTTCCTTGAGGTTTCCCGTCGCATTTAGTTCTCAGAATCCCTCGATTATTTGGGGAGGTACATTTGAGTAGATCTTTAAACCCGATTGATAGTATGGAGAAATTGTTTCATTAAGGTACTTAATATTTCAGTACACCGCCTTCTCGAATTTTGGATTTTATCTGGTATTAAAAAGGCCTATATTGTTACATCGACCTACTATTTTTTCTTGAAGATAGGAGTAACTCTGGCCTTTGGAAACCCCTTTCCCGTATGGGATAGGGTGAGGACAAATTTATTTTGTGAGAAAAAGGGATGCCCAAATTTAGATTTTCATAAATTTTAAAAAAAAAGCGCTAAACCCAAGGGTATACAGCATGCTTTAAAATTTAGAGGGGCCCCTCTTTTAGGCTTTGACAGGGTGCTGTCAGGGTGGGCTCTTTGTTGGGTTTAAATGTTGTTTTTTTTGAAAAAAGCCATGGATAAATTGTAGTTGCAAATGTTTGGGATTATCCTTTTGGTAAAAATAGTTTTTTAAATTTTATAATCGTGTTAAAAAGGTTTATGAACGAGTGTGTAGGGAAATTTAAAAAAATTTTCCATTTGTTGTTTCGTGGCATACCTCGTTATCGATATTTGTACTAGTTAGATCTATTCTGGTTTTTTGGTAACCCCAAATGTTTTATCTTTGCAGGCTTTTGGGGGTTTTTTTGTCTCTTCAATTTTTTAGCAATATGCTTGCTTTGCTTTTTTCATAAGTCTCGCACTCTGTTCCCCTTTGGAATTCTTTAGCGCTGCAAATCTGTTACCTGTAAAACTTTTTGAACTGGCTCTGAATTTTTATTATTTAAAATCTCGTAGTCATCCGGGGTTAGTTCTTCATTTAATCCAACCTCTTTAACGGTGCAATATTATCAAGGATGGTAGTGAAAATTTGTCTTTAATTTTTCCCAGCATGTTAGTCCCCTGCAATTGTTTCACTGTCCAGTCACTATTGTGTGCATATATACCGGGTTTTTTACTGTGTTTCTAGTTGACCTCATTTTATTGTCCTGTGTACCCCTTCCCCCTTTCCTTAGTGATTTTGGTGCGTAAAAGAAAAATGATCACAAAGTCCCGTGGTAATGACGCTTTCAATGATTTCTCGACCAGTTTCAAAGGATTGGTAATTGGGTGGTGAAATTGGGATTGGGTGGTGTATTAATTAGTTGAGTGTAATATAGGTCAGTCGGGACCTACCCGCCGGGGGTGGCTCGTAGTTGGATTGGTGCAGCCCGCAGTAAAGCCTGGTTGCAGGCCTTTATCCCCCAGGAGGCCCGGTCAAGACGGGCCCCAGGGGCGTTGACCCCCAGAACTCTCTCCCGGTAAACTCCAAGTAAATAGGTTGGGAGACAGCAATACCCTGGGAGGTACTTTTTGTCCGCCCGGAGTGTAAAAGAAAGCGTAATGTTTTAATGAGGTAGGATTGTGGGGTCTTTTCTCGTCTATAAATAGCACAAATTTAAAGGGCGTCCTGCTATTCTATTACCTTTTGGTCACACTACCAAATCTGTACAGTTTGTTTATACACACTCATCTGAGTTTTCTTTGATTTTTTTTTAATGTTTTTGGTTTATTTCTTTTCCCTTTTTTATTCAGGGGGGAAAGGGGAAAAAGGATCTTTTCTCCGTACCTGTGTGTTTTTAAAAATCAACAAAATGCCCGGGGAAAAGGGGAGTAAAACCCTTTTCCTTAATAATTATAAAAAAATAAAAGAAAAAATTTTCAAAGTGGGAAGTTTTAATGTGCGTGGGTGTTATGCAAATGATAAGAAAGAGGGATTGTGGATGTTTTGAATGAGAAGAAATGGTGTCCCGGTTTCATTGAAAAAAAGAGAAGGGGGTGGGGAGTTTCAGTGGAGAGGAAAAAAATGGGATTAGGCGGGGTTTCAAAAAAGTTAGAGCTAAAAAAGGAGCGCAATAATGTTTAAGGGAAAACATGGGAGGAAAAAAAAGGGAAAAAAATGTATTAATTCAAGGGTTTTTGTGGGGTAAAATAAAAATTTGGGGGTGAAAAGTGGGTTATAGTAAATTATAGACCTGGGAAGAGAAGTGTAGAGGGAGTGAAGATTTTGGAAATGTTGAGTAACGTGGGGGGTTTTTTAACCAAGTGTAAATAATGGTGGTTGGGGGTTTCAATTCTAAAGTGGGCAAAGTGGGGGGGGGTAGTAGGTAAAAATTTGGGGTGCCCGGGGGAAAGAAATGGGGAGCCTTTAATTGAGCTATGTGTAGAAAGGGTTTGGTTAAAGTAATAATATTTTTTTTAAGAAGAGGATATATAAAAATACAATTTGATTAGCATGTAATGAAAGTAGTTGATTATGTATTTGGGGGATAAAGGTTGATGGGTAGGCTCCGGATGTACCTTTATAGGGGGCAATGATAAAAAGATATTATTTAAATTTTCTACGAGGGGTACGAAGGGAGATGGGGGAAAAATTTGGGAAAAAGGCAACAACAATAAGAGGGGGTGAAAGTGTATAAACTAAGGGGAGGAAAATTCGGTGAGATAAAGCAACTTTGGGAGAAAGGGGGCTGGTGCAAGTATGGTAGTGGGGGGGGGGGGGGTTTTTAAGAGGGTTGGAATAGTTTTTAAAAACGATATTAGAATGTGGGGCGAAAATTTTTTGTTTTGGAGGGGGTGGTGCAGAGGAAAAGAGGAGGATTGGGGGAAGATGAAGTAAAAGGGGTATAAAAGAGAAAAAAATTACTTATGAGAGGTTTTTACAAAGCAGAAGTGTTATAAGAAGAGTAGAGTATATGGAGAGTAAAAGAAAGGTGAAGAGAGTGGTGAGAGAGTGCAAAAGGAGAGCAGATGATAGAGTGGGAGAGAATGTAGGATTGCGGATGAGCAAGGAGGTCTTAGAGTGGGTAGGGGATGTGTAGATCAAGTGTTTACATTGAAGCATACATGTGAACAGTATTTAGATAAAGGTAGGGAAGTTTTTATTGTATTTATGGATTTAGAAAAGGCATATGATAGAGTGGATAGGGGAGCAATGTGGCAGATGTTGCAAGTATATGGAATAGGTGGTAAGTTACTCAATGCTGTAAAGAGTTTTTATGAGGAGAGTGAGGCTCATGTTAGAGTGTGCAGAAGAGAGAGAGATTGCTTCCCGGTAAAAGTAGGTCTTAGACAGGGATGTGTAATGTCACCATGGCTGTTTAATATATTTATATTTTATTTATTTATTTATTTTATGTCTTTGCAAACAGTACATTGAGATTTTATATTTACAATAGTGGGTTGCAATGCAAAGAGAGCCTCTATTATGCCTAGGCATTATGGGCCAACTTAGCATTATTGGCTTACAGTCTACTTAACACTAAGGAGTATATCATAGTTGTACAGTAGGATAGTAATTATTTCATAGTTGTACAGTAGAATATTAACCCTTTCAGGGTCCAAGGCCAAAATCTGAAGTCACGCACCAGTGTCCAAGAAATTTTGAAAAAAAAAAAATTATTTTTTCTTACAGAATTAAAGAGCATATTTTTGTGAAGGTAATAAAACAAAAAAAAAATTAGAATCTGATCATTACTTACCGAGATACAGTGCCAAGAAGTTTATAGAAAATGATGTGGTGGCGGCAACATCGACGAATTCCACATACGCGTATTATATTATTTTGTTGTTTTAGTTGTTTTTTCTTTTCTTTCCCAAATTTTTTCTATTCCCACTAACATTT
>NW_026492657.1:0-10590 GCF_026875155.1 Cherax quadricarinatus
ATTCCACCAATCGCTTTCTTCCCTCCCGCCCCCCCACTTTCTTGAAAAACCCCAAACTTCTGCTAAACACTCTAACACTCCCCTTTTTAAAACTACCAAAAACCTCTTGGGCCCCCCCATTGCCTTGTCTCATTGGGCCCATCTATCCTCCACTAGCTGTTTATATTTCCCCCAAAATTGCCCCCCCTTTTTTTTAGTTTAAAAACCTTCCCCTCTCTTTTCCCCTGATGCTTCTATTTCCTTGTTTTAAACCTTTTACTCTCAGTGTAGTAAAACTGGAAAGTGATCTGATATTCTGGGGCCCCCTCTATAAACATGTACATCCTGAAGCCCTACTAAAAAAGCCCTTTTATCTCCCAAAATCATAACCCCAACAAACACGGGCCCCATTTCGCCCTACTCATATTTTGTATACTTTTTTATCCTCTTTGTCTTAAAAAAATGTATTCCTATAACAGCCCCTTTCTATAAAAAAGTTCAATCAAAGGGTTTCCCAAAATCATTTACCCCCGGGCCCCCCCAACTTACCTACCACACCCTCTCAAAAAGTTTCTCCATTTTGGGCATTCAGGCCCCCTACCACAATTACTCTTTTCACTTGGTTAAAAGGGTACTATACATTCACTTAACATCCCCCAAAAAACTCTCCTCTCCTCTCCCTTTCCCTCTCTTCCCCGGGTTTGGCATAAAACGCTTTTTAATGCCCCCACTTCTCGCACCAACCTTTATTTTAAAAATTTCCCCACATAATTTTTGGGAAATTTACAAAATTAAATTTCTTTTTTTTCCTTCCATAATGATCATTAAAACATTACTGTTACCATTTCCCTTTTGCCTAACTCTCTCAGATACCCCGGGTTTTTAAATCCCTTTTTATTTCCCCCCCCCGGGAAACTCCCCTACCCCCCTTCAGCTTTTTTTTCCGCTTAGGGGCCAGGACACCCAAAACTTCTTTTCATTCTTTCCCCCATCAGAAATTTCATCTGTTTCTTGTCATCCGCACAAACATCCACGCACTTTTAAAGACCCCAGTTTTAAAAAGTTTTTTTTTTTCTTCTTTTCTTATTTTTTTTTTTTCAAAATGTCTCCCCCCCTTCGGGGGGTCCATCTTCGAGTTTCCCCGGTTGCCACCCCTAGTAAACTGCTGTGTCTAATTTTTTTTCTGTCCTGGGTCAGATGTTTACTTCAACACCTCGGGTCTTTTCCCCACTTCTTTGTGTTCTCCCTCAAAAAACCCGGGGTTTTGGGAAAAACCTCGTACGCCCCCCCCCCAATTCCCCCCCCCCCCCCCCGTCCCCCCCCTTACTTCAAAGGGAAGCCCAAAAAATTTTCCCTTTTAAACCTCCTTCACTTCACCACCTCCACATTTTCCCTTTCCCGGTCTCTTCCCCGGGGTTTCTTCCCCTTTCACTGGCTCTTTATAAGGTGGAGGCTCCCCCTTCTCCTGGGATTGTGCCTTCCTCTCCTGCCCCCCCCCGGGGGGTTTTCCCCCCCTTCTTCTGCCACCCCCCCAGGTTTCTGACTTTTCCCGTCCCCTCCTAAAAATTCTCCATTTTCCCCCCACCGTTTCGCCCCCCTACCTTGGAAACGGGGGGCCCCATTACTTTTCCCGGTTTTTTTACTCAAATTTCCTCCCCCTTTCCATCTCCAGTATTTTCCCGATACGACGTCTCTGAACCCCCAAAAACATTTGGGAAGCAATCTCTAAATATTTTGGGAAAGGGGGACCAAACCATCAATGGACCCCTGACCCCCCCTCTGTTTCTTTTCTTTCCTTTTTCTCCATCTGAGCAACCCCTTTCTTCAAATTTGCACCATTCCTTCGTGCTTGATCTTTTTCCCGCTGCCATCAATGTGGACTTTTCTAACTCCTTAGCCCATAAGTACCCTTACCTGCAGATTCGTATTTTTTTATGGGTTGCCAATCATGGCCTATTTTACATTGGAATATACTGGGCCTCAGGGTAAGGGGGGTGAGCTTCAGACATTCTCTCCCAAATTTTTCCCGGGTTTGTTTTTCAAAAACCCAAAAATTTACACTCTCCTGTTATCTATCCCATCTCAGGCTATAATTTATTGTTTTCTTTGGACCCTTTTTCCCCTGATGGGCCCTTTAAAACGAAAGTCCCTTCTTTGCGCACTGATATTCCTTACCATCAGCTTTTTGCCCCGTATTTTTGCCATTACACAGTTTTCCTGTACCCACCTGCATGGGTGGTATACACCTGTTCTTTGTATCTCTTCCTTCTCAAGCTTTACCTATTCCAGTATTCCCTTTCATTTTTTCGTCATTACCCCCACCACTTCTTTATTTGGGCAATTTTAATCCCCCTTTCATTTCCTCGGGGGGGTTCCCCTTTGTAATTCTTTTGGGCACTAGCTAGAGGCTTTTTTTGGCTTCCCACAGCCCCCTTTGTTTTTAAATCGGGTTTACTCACCCCCCTTTTATCCTAAAACCTTACACCCCTTTTGCATTGATCTCTCATTTCTGTTTCCCCTTCCACCCCCACTAGACTTAAATGGTCTTTTTCTCCCGTTTTTAAGTGACATTGATCTTTTTCCAATCATTTTTATTTCCCCCTTCATATTCCCCCCAAACCTTTCGTAACCCACACTGGAAATTTTGGGATCGGGAAAAATTTGGGCCCCTTTACTCACAATGCTGTTTTTTAGAAATTTTCCCTTTTTCCCTCCTCCATTGTGAGCTTTTACACCACTTCCCCTTCCCATTTTAACAGCAGTTTCTCATTCAGTTTTTCAGTGGCAGCCCGTACGTGAGGTCCCCCCGCCCCCCCTGACCCCTGTTTGGGGGATTAGCGTGGAGGGTTAAAAAAGCATTTTTTTGCTTCTACAGTTTTTTTTAAAAAGGGCTGAGGTTGGAGAGTTAAAGGGAGGGGTTTTTCTTCCCCCGGAGGAGATTGGGGGGGCTGAAGGTCCACCTAAAAGGGGCCCCGGGGAGGAGGAGTGTGGGGGGTTTGGGGGAAGGGGGGAATTGGGGGCTTTTTTAGAAAATTGAGGGGGGTTAGGGTTCCCTGGGCTCCCCCGTTTAAAAGGGCTTTTTTAAGGTTTGGGGGCCGCCCAGAGTGGGGTTTAAGCCCCCCCCCCCCCCCCCCCCCCCCCCCCCCCCCCCCCCCCCCCCCCCCCCGGGGTTGCTTTTTCCTGAAGGTAGGAAATCGCTTCTCTTTTCCCCAGGATGAATGACTTCAGGGGCCCAGTAAAGGGTTTAAGGGTACTACTGCCCCGGTTTAAAAAAGGGAAGCGCATTCTTGGGGTTGGTGACTCTCGGGTAAGATATGTTAAATTCGTGTTTTTTGGGTAATGGGAATAAGCAGAGGGAAGATAGGTGTGTTTCCCGGGAAAGGGGGGTTGGGGACATTGTCAACGGGACTTTTTTAAAAATTCTTTCCCGGGAAAGGGGGAAAAAACCCCTTTATCTGTCTCAGTGTGGTGGAAATATTTTGGGAAGGGTAGGGGGGAAAAACTGCTAGAAAAAAAAAACAGGCCCAGCTAAGATTTTCATTAAGTCTAAGGGAGGGATCCCAAAAAATAGGGTACCCATCTTGCCTAGAAGGGGAGTAGGAAAGGGAATGGTTGTTAGGGAAATTTTGGTTTTAAATTGCGGTTAGACAGAAACCGGAAAGGGGGGGGAAATTTTTTGGCAACCCCCAATTTCTTTGACAACGGGAAACCCCCCCTTTTTTGGAAAACCCATGATTTTGAATGAAAGGGGGAGGGGGTTCATCTTTTGGGGGCAGGGGTGGTAGATTGCGGGACTCGTTGAAAAGGCCTTTGGAAAAATCCCAATGATTTTAAACTGAGGGAAAGATAGAGGTATGGGTGTGTGGGGGGAAACCCAAGCAGGTTGCAAAAATAGGGGGGGAAAACATTAAATGTAAAAAAGGCTTCCCGCATAAAGGGGTTATAAATAAAGACAATAGAAAAAGGTCACAAAAAAAGGGGGGAAAAGCAGGGGGCAGAAAGGGGGACTGCCCCCTTTTAAGGTTTACTATATTTAATAGCAGGGTGTTAGAAAAAAGATAGAAAGCAAAAGTTTAAAATTGCAAGTGCGGGAAACATAGATATTATTTTTTAAAACAAGACCTGGCTAAACCCTAAAAGATGAGAGATGCCCTCTGAATGTCAATAAAAGGGCTAAAAATTTAATTCCACACTGACGGGGTAAAGGAAAAAGGTTTTTGGAGTAGCGAGTATGTCGAGACAATTTAAATTGTTGGTTAGGGCAAGATATTTAAAAAAAGAACGTCAGCCACTGAATCTGTTTTTGGGTTTCAGCTTCTCCCAGGGCCAGGAAAAAAATAATTTTGGGTGTGATTTAAAAAGGGCCCCAAAACTTGAAAAGGGAGGCGGGGAAATTTTTAGGGCGAAATTCGTAAGGCATCTACTACGAAAAAGTTGGCTAAGGGGGGAAATTTTAACTAAAAGCCCTTGCTGGAGCAATTTGACAGGAAAATTTTGAGTCGGGTGACTTTTTGAAAACGATCCAGGGGTGTTTTTTTTAAAAAAATTTTTTACAGAGCCAACTTGGGGAAATAACCCCCTTGGAACTTGGTTCTTGCCGTAGGGAAAAACTAAATTTTAAAATCTTAGGTTAAAAGATGGCTTGGGGGGGTGATCCCCAAATTTTACTCAGTTTAACATATCAGGAATTCCCCTAATAAAGGCAATCAAGTCTTCCCCCCCTCCCCGACTTTCGCTTGGCTGATTTCATGGAAAATGAAAAATTACTTAGGGGGGGCTGAACCCGGAATAAACCGACTAGGGTCAGGTAGGGGGTGATGGTTGCCGATTGATGCTTTCCAGGGGGATTGTTCTAGCTGCTCATCAAATTTTGTTTCCCCAAAAAGGGAAACAGTCCAAAAAAAAAATGATCCCCAAATGGTTTAACAAAAGATTTAAAATATCTGGTTTTGGGCAAAAAGAGGGATTTAAAGGGAAATCAAAAGAGGAGAGGGGCAATTTAAAAACGATAATTCATTTAAAAAAGAAAAAAAAGGGAAATTTGAAAAGCAAATAGAGAAATTTTGAGGTTAAAGTTTCAAGAGAACCCAAGACTAACCCCAAAAGGGTTCTTTTTAGGATAAAAGTAAAATCAGGGACCAAAATAGGCCCAATTTAAAAATTTCCCCGGGTCAGCCACTGAAAGGTAAGGGAAATGGTGAAATTTTTTTTCACATACTTCCCCCTCCGGTTTTTTCCCCAGGAGGTAAACCCCCCCATATTTCCCGTAATGATAAATTAGTAGAACAGGAAAATAATAAACGTGCACTATTTTGGGCACAAGTACTGGTCCTTTGGCAAATAGATAAAATTTAAAAAACCCAACAAATCCCCCGGCCCTATGAACTGTATGCCAAAGGGGTTTTAAAGGAATGTAAAGAGGAGCTTTTGCACACCTTTGGCTAATTTTTTTCAACCCTTCACACAAACTGGCATGGTGCCAGATAAAAGGGAAAAAGGGAAATGTGATACCTATTTTTTAAAACAGGTGACGGTCCTTAGCTTCGAACTATAGCCAAAAAAGCCAAAACCTCCATAGTGGGGGAAAATTTATGGAATCAATAATTGCCCAGGCCCGTTTTGTGCCACCTTGAAAAGCAAAAAATTTTAAAACAACGAATCCAGCAGGGTTTTTTCAAAGGGGGGTTCCCGCCTTACGAATTTTTTTAAAATTTTTTTAAAATAAGGATTTGAGGAGGTAATCATGGTAATGAAAAATGATATTTTGTATATGGGGCTTCAGTAAGGCTTTTTTACAGGGTCCCACCAAGACTATTTAGGAAAATTTTAAAACCCATGGGAAAAGGGGAGAGAAATTTTTTCCTGGTAGAGGCATGGTTTGACAAATAGGGACAGAAGTTTGCATAAAAAGGGGAGAAATCAGAGTGGGGGAAACGTCACGAGCGGTGTTCCACAGGGGGCAGTGTTGGGCCCCCCGCTGTTCAAAAACTACATTAACGACATAGATGAGGGATAAAGGCGACATCAGCAAGTTTGCCGATGACACCAAAATAGGCCGTCGAATTCATTTTGGGGCAGGACATTCGAGCACTCCCGGAAGATTTGAAAAGGGCTGATGCAGTGGTCGGAGAAGTGGAAGGAAAGCAGGGTTTTAAAAAAGGGCCAAAAAAAGCAAAGTTCTAAATGTTGGAAAAGGACAATAACCCTGCCCCCATTTAAATAAATAATGTGATCTTTTAAAATTACGGATTGCCCCAAAAAGATTTGGGTTCTGGTTAGCGTAATCTGAAACCAAGACAAAAAGTGATAAGGTTTCGCCCAAAAAAGGGTAAAAAAATCCTTGGCTTCATATCAAGAAACCCTAAAAAAATAAAGGGGTCCTCCGGTTGTTTTTTCAACTCTTACTTCCCTTTGGTTTTGGCCCCCTCAATTTTGATTATGCTGCCCCATTTTGGTCACCGTTTTTTCAGAAAAGGGGTATAAATTCTCTTGGAAAAAAGACAAAGGAGGGTGACAAAGATGATCCCCTGTATCCGAAACCTTCCCTATGAGGATTGACTAAGGGCCCTTTAAAAGCACTCTCTTTGAAAGAAGGGTTTGAATTAGGGGGGGGGGTATTTATTTGAGGTTTAAAGTGGAAAAACAAAGGGAAAAAATTTAAAAGGGGAAGTAAAAAAGGTTTTTGGGGGGGAAAAAATCTAGCCTTTGACAGGACCGCCGCAAAATGGTTTTAAGTTGGAAAAATTTAGATTTTTAGGAGGGATATAGGAAAAGTACTGGTTTTGGGGAATAGAGTTGTGGATGGGGTGGAAACCCCAAAATCCCCAAAAATACCGTTTTTTAAAAGGCCCCCAAAGTTTTGAGCTTTAAAAAAAGGTTGGATAAATACAAAGAGTAGAAAGTGGGTGGGTTTTTGGGGTTGGACCTGATAGCTTGTGCTAAAAAGGTCGGGGCCGGTTTTTTCCTCCCTTTAATTTAATGTGACCTGACCCGACTAGGTTGGGTGCATTGGCTTAAGCCGTAGGGGCTTGGGCCTCCCGCATGGGGCCGTAGGCCTTCTGCAGTGTTCCTTCGTTCTTAGTTCTTTTTTCTTTTAAACCCAAACCTTGGCAAGCATTCTCAAAATCGTCCTTGGGGTCTCCTGTTGTGCTGGCAGATGTTTGAAACACCTGCATGGGGGAGAAACCGTATAATAAACCCAGAGAGACCTGATTTTAACAGAAACCGTGATCGCTTGCTGTTCTCCGGACGCTAATGCCTTTTGGCGTGATTTTCCCCCCACCATCACCTCTGTTCCTCTATGGTGCAGTCTGGAACTGATTGTAAATATTTTCCTGACCCACTCCTGTTTTTCAGGTTGCTTGTGTTGAATAGCAAACCCTCTAAAAGTTGCCTTTAAATTGGCAATTTTCGGGGCTCCATTTTTGCCCCTCGTTTTCTTTCCCCAAAAGCCTCCCGGGAGGGGTTAGCACTCTTGGATTTTTCCTTCTCTAGAGAAGAACGGTATAATGTGCCTTTTACACTTAAGGAACTCGAGGCAACACTTCGGCTACCCAAATTTAAATCGACAAAGGGGCCCCGAGGGCCATTCTTTATTCTTTAGGTTACAACATTTACATCAGTCACCCCTTTGCAGTCCTTTTACCCTTTTTTAAATTTTAAATTTGGTCAAAAGGGATTTCCCTTTTCACACCCTGGGAAAAATTGCCATTTTTTCTCTCTTTTTTTGAAAAACCGGGTATTTACAGGACATAAAACCCCCCAACTATCCCCCAAAATCGCTCTTAACGGTGCTTTTTGGGAAAACGCCCGGGGTAAATACACAAAAAACCCCGCATATAAAATAAGGCCCTTTACAACGACTTTTTGGGCCCAACTTGGACCTTTTTAAAAAGGGTCCACAAAACCAAAAAGTGGGCAGGCCCCGGCTAATATTTTAGGCAGGAAGAGGTATGGGAAGTTTGTAGTAGTAGTAGTGGTAGTAGTGGGGAACTAAGGAGGAGGAGCCAGTCAAATATAAAGAAAGGGGAGCACTGCAAGGGAGCTAGGTGCCCATAGAGGGAGAGCAAGTGTACAGAGGTGGGGGGAAGGGGAAGTGATGAAATAAATAATGAAGGAACAGAAACACGCGACAGAAGAAAGACAAAAAAGGAAAGAGGAAAGGGGAAGGGGGAGAAGAAGAAAAATTGAGGAATAAGGTTAAGCCATAGGTGTTCTGAAGTTTGGAGCATTTTACAATGTAGTGGGAGAGGAAGGCATCTACAGAGACGAAGTCAGGACTAAGATTCATACAAGGAAAGTTGTGTATTAGAGAGGATTCAACAAGACAGCGACTGTTAAAGTTGGAAGTAGGGAAGACAGTTTTAGCAGAAGACCAGTCTATAGGATGGCTGTGATCTCTGACGTGACAGAAAAGAGCGTTGTTAGTGTCGGCAAGCCTAACACTATTTTTGTGCTCCCTAAATCTGTCAGAGAGAGATCGGCCAGTTTCTCCAAGTATTGAAGAGGACAGGAGGAGCAAGAAATAGAGTAGACACCAGGAACATCTGTAGAGGGAGGAGAGGTATGAATGAGATTAGTGCAAAGAGTGTTAGTCTGGCGGAAAGTAAGCTTGATGTCTAAGGGACGGAGAGAATTGTTGAGATTAGAAAGACTGGAAGTGTAGGGAAGGCAGGGGACAGAAGAGTTCCCTACATTTCCAGTCTTCTGATCTCAACAATTCTCTCCGTCCCTTAGACATCAAGCTTACTTTCTCCCAGACTAACACTCTTCACACTAATCTCGTTCATACCTCTCCTCCCTCTATAGATGTTCCTGGTGTCTACTCTATTTCTTGCTCCTCCTGTCCTCTTCAATACTTTGGAGAAACTGGCCGATCTCTCTCTGACAGACTTAGGGAGCACAAAAATAGTGTTAGGCTTGCCGACAGAAACAATGCTCTTTTCTGTCACGTCAGAGATCACAGCCATCCTATTACCTGGAGAGAGTTTCGGGGGTCAACGCCCCCGCGGCCCGGTCTGTGACCAGGCCTCCTGGTGGATCAGCGCCTGATCAACCAGGCTGTTGCTGCTGGCTGCACGCAAACCAACGTACGAGCCACAGCCCGGCTGATCAGGAACTGACTTTAGGTGCTTGTCCAGTGCCAGCTTGAAGACTGCCAGGGGTCTGTTGGTAATCCCCCTTATGTGTGCTGGGAGGCAGTTGAACAGTCTCGGGCCCCTGACACTTATTGTATGGTCTCTTAACGTGCTAGTGACACCCCTGCTTTTCATTGGGGGGATGGTGCATCGTCTGCCAAGTCTTTTGCTTTCGTAGTGAGTGATTTTCGTGTGCAAGTTCGGTACTAGTCCCTCTAGGGTTTTCCAGGTGTATATAATCATGTATCTCTCCCTCCTGCGTTCCAGGGAATACAGGTTTAGAAACCTCAAGCGCTCCCAGTAATTGAGGTGTTTTATCTCCGTTATGCGCGCCGTGAAAGTTCTCTGTACATTTTCTAGGTCGGCAATTTCACCTGCCTTGAAAGGTGCTGTTAGAGTGCAGCAATATTCCAGCCTAGATAGAACAAGTGACCTGAAGAGTGTCATCATGGGCTTGGCCTCCCTAGTTTTGAAGGTTCTCATTATCCATCCTGTCATTTTTCTAGCAGATGCGATTGATACAATGTTATGGTCCTTGAAGGTGAGATCCTCCGACATAATCACTCCCAGGTCTTTGACGTTGGAGTTTCGCTCTATTTTGTGGCCAGAATTTGTTTTGTACTCTGATGAAGATTTAATTTCCTCATGTTTACCATATCTGAGTAATTGAAATTTCTCATCGTTGAACTTCATATTGTTTTCTGCAGCCCACTGAAAGATTTGGTTGATGTCCGCCTGGAGCCTTGCAGTGTCTGCAATGGAAGACACTGTCATGCAGATTCGGGTGTCATCTGCAAAGGAAGACACGGTGCTGTGTCTGACATCCTTGTCTATGTCGGATATGAGGATGAGGAACAAGATGGGAGCTAGTACTGTGCCTTGTGGAACAGAGCTTTTCACCGTAGCTGCCTCGGACTTTACTCTGTTGACGACTACTCTCTGTGTTCTGTTAGTGAGGAAATTATAGATCCATCGACCGACTTTTCCCTGTTATTCCTTTAGCGCGCATTTTGTGCGCTATTACGCCATGGTCACACTTGTCGAAGGCTTTTGCAAAGTCTGTATATATTACATCTGCATTCTTTTTGTCTTCAAGTGCATTTAGGACCTTGTCGTAGTGATCCAGTAGTTGAGACAGACAGGAGCGACCTGTTCTAAACCCATGTTGCCCTGGGTTGTGTAACTGATGGGTTTCTAGATGGGTGGTGATCTTGCTTCTTAGGACCCTTTCAAAGATTTTTATGATATGGGATGTTAGTGCTATTGGTCTGTAGTTCTTTGCTGTTGCTTTACTGCCCCCTTTGTGGAGTGGGGCTATGTCTGTTGTTTTTAGTAACTGAGGGACGACCCCCGTGTCCATGCTCCCTCTCCATAGGATGGAAAAGGCTCGTGATAGGGGCTTCTTGCAGTTCTTGATGAACACAGAGTTCCATGAGTCTGGCCCTGGGGCAGAGTGCATGGGCATGTCATTTAT
>NW_026492665.1:0-20148 GCF_026875155.1 Cherax quadricarinatus
GACAGGCTGCAGACCGGGTCCAGCAACGGGTCCTGGAGTTCAACCCCCCAAAGGGAAATCATGAGGTTTGGGGGAAGGCAAAAAACCGCAGACAAGCACAAAGGGGGCCAGAGACTACAAACATCACTCAAGGAAAAAGATCTTGGGGTGAGTAAAAACACCAGGCACATCTCCTGAAGCGCACATCAACCAAATAACTGCCGCAGCATATGGGCGCCTGGCAAATCTCAAAAACAGCATTCCGACATTTTAATAAGGAATCGTTCGGGACCCGTAAAAACCGTGTACGTTAGGCCCATATTAGAGTATGCGGCACCATTTGGAACCCACACCTAGCCAAGCATGTAAAGAAACTAGAGAAAGTGAAAAGGTTTGAAACAAGACTAGCCCCAGGGTTAAGAGGTATGTCCTATGAGGAGGGGTTAAGGGAAATCAACCTGACGACACTATAGGACAGGAGAGATAGGGGGGACATGATAACGATTTTACAAAATACTGAGAGGAATTGACAAGGTGGACAAAGACAGGATTCCAGAGACTGGACACAGCAACAGGGGGACACAGTTGAAAGCTGAAGACACAAAATGAATAAAAGGGATGTTAGGAAGTATTTTTTCAGCCACAGAGTAGTCAGGAAGTGGAATAGTTTGGGAACGATGTAGTGGAGGCAGGATCCATACATACCTGGAGTTTACCGGGAGAGATTTTCCCGGGGGGTCAACGCCCCCGGGGCCCCGGGTCTGTGACCAGCCTCCTGGTGGATCAAAGCCTGATCAACCAGGCTGTTGCTGCTGGCTGCACGGCAAACCAACGTACAGCCACAGCCCGCTGATCCGGAACTAACTTTAGGTGCTTGCCAGTGCCAGCTTGAAGACTGCCAGGGGTCTGTTGGTAATCCCCCTTATGTGTGCTGGGAGCATTGAAACATCTCGGGCCCCTGACACTTATTGTATGGTCATTAACGTGCTAGTGACACCCCTGCTTTTCATTGGGGGATGGTGCATCGTCTGCCAAGTCTTTTGCTTTCGTAGTGAGTGTTTTTCGTGTGCAAGTTGGGTACTAGTCCCTCTAGGATTTTCCAGGTGTATATAATCATGTATCTCTCCCTCCTGCGTTCCAGGAATACAGGTTTAGGAACCTCAAGCGCTCCCAATAATTGAGGTGTTTTATCTCCGTTATGCGTGCCGTGAAAGTTCTCTGTACATTTCTAGGTCGGCAATTTCACCTGCCTTGAAAGGTGCTGTTATGTCAGCAATATTCCAGCCTAGATAGAACAAGTGACCTAAGAGTGTCATCATGGGCTGGGCCCCCCTAGTTTTGAAGGTTTCTCATTATCCATCCTGTCATTTTTCTAGCAGATGCATTGATACAATGTTTTGGTCCTTTAAGGGGAGATCCTCCGACATGATCACTCCCAGGTCTTTGACGTTGGTGTTTTTGCTCATTTTGTGGCCAAATTTGGTTTTTTACTCTGATGAAGATTTAATTCCTCATGTTTACCATATCTGAGTAATTGAAATTTCTCATCGGGGAACTTCGTATTGTTTTCTGCAGCCCACTGAAAGATTTGGTTGATGTCCGCCTGGAGCTTGGGAGTGTCTGCAATGGAAGACACTGTCATGCAGATTCGGGTTCATCTGCAAAGGAAGACACGGGGCTGTGGCTGACATCCTTGTCTATGTCGGATATGAGGATGAGGAAACAAGAGGGGAGCGAGTACTGTGCCTTGGGAACAGAGCTTTTCACCGTAGCGCCTCGGACTTTATTCTGTTGACGACTACTCTCTGTGTTCTGTTTGTGAGAAATTTAAAGAATCCATCGACCGACTTTTCCTGTTATTCCTTTGCACGCTTTTTGGGTGCGCTATTACGCCATGGTCACACTTGTCAAAGGGTTTTTGCAAAGTCTGTATATATTACTTTCTGCATTCTTTTTTTCTTCTATGCATTTGGGACCTTGTCGTAGTGATCCAATATTTAGACAGACAGGGCGACCTGTTCTAAACCCCATGTTGCCCTGGGTTGTGTAACTGATGGGTTTCTAGAGGGGTGGTGATCTTGCTTCTTAGGACCCTTTCAAAGATTTTATGATATGGGATGTTAGTGCTATTGGCCCTGTAGTTCTTTGCTTTTGCTTTACTGCCCCCTTTGTGGAGTGGGGCTATTCTGTTGTTTTTAGTAACTGTGGGACGACCCCCGTGCCCTATGCTCCCTCTCCATAGGATGGAAAAGGCTCGTGATAGGGCTTCTTGCAGTTCCTTGATGAACACAGATTTCCAGGAGTCGGCCCGGGGGCAGAGTGCATGGGCATTCATTTATCGCCTGTTCGAAGTCATTTGGCGTCAGGATAACATCGGATAGCTTGTGTTAATCAAATTTTGGGGCCCTTCCTCATAAAAAATTCATTTTGATCTTCGACTCTCAGTCTGGTTAGCGGCTTGCTAAAAACTGAGTCATATTGGGACTTGAGTACTCACTCATTTCCTTGCTTCATCTGTGTAGGACCCATCTTGTTAAGTAGGGGCCCAATACTGGACGTTGTTCTCGATTTTGATTTGGCATGGGAGAAGAAATACTTTGGGTTTTTTTTTCGATTTCATTTATGGCTTTTAGTTCTTCCCGCGATCCTGACTCCTAAAGGATTCTTTTAGCTTAAGTTCGATGCTTGCTATTTCTCTGACCAGTGTCTCCCTAACGCATTTCAGATATATTGACCCTCTTTAGCCGCTCTGTTATTCTTTTCCGTCGCCTGTAAAGGGAGCGCCTGTCTCTTTCTGTTTTACATCTACCCCTCCTTTTTCTTAGGGGGAATAAGCCTTGTGCATACATCGAGTGCCCCCGAGTTAATCTGTTCTAGGCATAAGTTGGGTCTGTGTTGCTTAGTATATCTTCCCCGCTTATATCGGTTAGGACTTGGTTTACTTGGTCCCACTTTATGTTTTTGTTATTGAAGTTGAATTTGGTGAATGCTCCCTCGTGACTAATCTCATTTGTCGGTCTGGGGGTCCGCGCATACATGACTGAACCTCAATTATTTTTGATCTGAGTATAATTGTTTTTGATATGGTACATTCTTATCAGATCACATTGTTAGTGAAGATGAGGTCTAGTGTATTCTCCAGTCAGTAGGCTCAATTAAATTTTCTGGTTTAAATTGAATTTTGTGCAGAGATTTAAAAGCTCGCATGAGTGTGAGTTTTCATCAAGCTGCCTCCTGGGGTCATAAATGCAACAATATTATTTGCTATATTCCTCCATTTTAGGTGCCTTAAGTTGAAATCCCCCAGGAGCAAGATGTTGGGTGCAGGAGCTGGAAGGTTTTCCAGACAGTGGTCAATTTTTAACAGCTGTTCCTGGAATTGCTGGGATGTTGCATCCAGAGGCTTGTAGACTACCACAATGACTAGGTTTTGGTTCTCGACCTTTACTGCTAAAACTTCCACTACATCATTTGAGGCATTTAGCAGTTCTGTGCAAACAAGTGACTCTGCAATGTACAGGCCAACCCCCCTTTTGCTGTTCACTCTGTCACATCTGTATAGGTTGTAACTTGGGATCCATACTTCGTTGTCCAAGTGATCCTTTATGTGGGTCTCAGTGAAAGCCGCGAACATTGCCTTGCCTCTGCAAGCAGTCCACGGATGAAAGGTATTTTGTTGTTTGTTGCTGCTTTAGACCTGTATATTTTCAAAGAAGAATGTTATCGGACTGGTGCTATTGTTGGTACTGGGGGGGGATTTTTTTTCCGGCATTAGTATCTGTATCTGTTGGTTTGGAGTGGAGCCATCGACTGTGGTTCCACTCCAGGAATGACTGGATTTGGTGTACGATTCTGCCCTTTCCTGCCAGTTTTTTTTCCTTCCTGGCACTAAAAAACCTCTCCCTCTTGAGTGGCTGTGGCTACCCAGGTATCCCATGGCCTGGAGTTTTGTATCTTTTTGTCCCTTTAGATGGTATGCCTGGTAATTTAAGTTATAGCACAGTCTTTCCTGTACTGAAGGGTACACAGTTCAGGGTGAAAAAGCTTTCAGGAAGGGGGTTTGCATTTTCCTGTTGTCATATGGGCATGGCATTTTCTAGGGTGGTCATAGTTGCACGTCCATCTGTTTTTCCAGATTTCCCATGCCAGCAGATACCGAGTGCATAGTATGTGCACAGGCTTGGTTTCCGTTTGCCTTGGGTTTCTGTGACTGTTATTCCCTGTTGGTGCATGTTTCCCTGTCTTACTTCTATCCTCCCTAGCACCAACAATGGAGCTCCCACCAGTTGTTTTTGGTAATATATCCTCCCTATTGCTAGTGGAGTCCTCTTGTTTGCTATTTCCTGCGGTATTTCTAGTTTGCAATATTGGTTTTATCTTATCTTTGACTACACTTGTTTCCCTACTATGGCTCCTGTCCCCTATGAGGTCAATTATATGTATTCCTTCCTGCGAAATAATTCCCGACTACCTGGACAAAATCTCCAGCTTCACCATTACTGTCTCCCAGGACAGCATCCCCAGCTTCCCCATTACTGTCTCCCAGGACAGCATCTCCAGCTTCACCATTACTGTCTCCCAGGACAGCACCTCCAGCTTCACCATTACTGTCTCCAGGACAGAAACCTCCAGCTTCACCATTACGTCTCCCAGGACAGCACTATCAGCCCCCCATTACTGACTACCAGGACGTCATCTCCAGCCTTACAGTTTCTGACTACATGGCCAGTATCAAGGGCAGTACCATTCAGCCCAGACTTTTTAATGTTCCCATCTGTTGTAGAAAGCTTCCAGGTTTTCTATGAAAGCAGCTTTGATGTTGACCTCTTTTAATACCCTTGTGATTTTAGTCCACAGATTTATCTCAATTGGGCATACCCAAAAACACTTCCCTGTTTTAATACTGCTTGTAGCTAGTTCTTGGATATCTGCACAAGGAGCGTGACACCAATTTCCACAAAAATGACAATTTATGCATGTGGAAGCCCGTTTGTTTGACTGACCACAGACTACACACAGCTTCATAATGATTTGAATGGATGATTTACTGCAATTTTACTAGCAACCTCTTGAATATTTTATTAATAACCTGCTAGGTAGTGCACAACGAAACCGTTTGAAACCAGTCCAGGGCTTTAAGCAGAGGTACGATAAAGCTCATGGTTCAGGGAGAGTGACCTAGTAGCGACCAGTGAAGAGGCGGGGCCAGGAGCTTGGACTCGACCCCTGCAACCTCAACTAGGTGAACTAGGTGAGTACACACACATGCACACATGTGGTAATGCTTTATTTACAGCTAGCAAAGTCAGGGTATTTCTCCAGAATGGTCTGTAATATACCACTGTGGATAAAATACTTTGCCATTTCTTGAACATTTCTGAGTGAGTTGTTTCATAAATTCTTTAAATTTTTTCGCCCCCAGTACAAAATGAGGGAGGGTGTACAATAGTCCATTGGCAAAGTTTACTTTTTCTTTTTGGTCTACATCGGTGGTGGTGTTTTAACCTCCCAAAGATATTGTAACCCACCGGGGCCCGGGCAAGGGGAAACCCAAGAGTTGCTTTTTTTGGTGGATGCCCATAGACATGTGGCTCCCCCGCATGAGGAATGATGATAATGGATCACTGGTGCAATCTCCCTAAGTTTTAAAATAAAATAAAGTTATTTGAAGTTTTTTCGTTTTTTGTTTAAAAAATGACTGACAACCCAAGTTTGTATCTCCCCCCTCTTTGAAAAATACAGCTTACAATTTATCGTTCTACATGCATTTGAAGCCAATGGAGATGGAATTTCCACGCATGGCCACTCTACTCCACTGTCCACAATTTTACCATATTAGTCTGGCTTTCCCAAAAAAGCGCCACATTTATCTTAATGGTTGAGGCTTTATGGATGACAGAGAATCATTAAAAATTTAAAGGTAAACCCCTTAGATACATGGACACTTTGAGGAAGGAGAAAAGGAAAAACAGTTCTTTTTAAAGGGTAGGGGCCCCAGTTATTGATGGGCTCCTTTTTCTTTAAGAGAGCCATCCCCTTGTGTGACAAACAGCACAACCAGCTGCACCAGTGGACGGTGAACAGAACCATCGACGTAATAATTTGTGAGGTTCTGACACAAGATAAATTTTCGGACGCAGTAATAGTTAAACAGTCCATTTTTTCCAGTGATATGAACCCCAAAACAACGAAAAAAAATTTTACTCTCCGATCAAAAAGGGACCAAACTATGTTATTGTCCCAGAGTCTGAAATAAAAAAAGCCGGTTTGGGAAACCCATGTAAAAAAAAAACTGTTATGTTTAATTCAACTCAATGACGGGAAAAAAAAGATTTAAATTTATTGCATCTATTAAAGTAAAGAAAGGGGTATACATAAACGAGTGTTTCCCAAAAAAAACGCCAGAACCTCCTTTTAAGTCAAAAACTTAAGGGGGAGAAAAACGCAAATACCCAATCTTCAACGGGATGGGAAAATCTAGTTAGGAAAAAAATGTGGCAACGACACAATCAGAACGAAAATTAAATTTATCACGTTTTCTCGGGGATATGACTTAAAAGAATATAAACAATGTCCAACCTGAAAGCCTACGTAGTGTAGTGTTGTTTTGTCCATTTTGTTCAATTTCATGTACAATCTCTTTAATTAATAATCAACTACCCATTATGTGTTTTTCTGAAAGCATAAGCCCCCTTTATGCAATTTTCTTTTTTATATTTTTTGCTTAAACATTAGCTGAATTTCTTTCCTGTCCATATTACTCCCTCATTTTTTTTTTAAATACTATCAATTGTTTATTTACAAAAATTTAATAAAAATTTCCTTTTTACTATCAGTACAATTTATTTAACTTTTTTTTACATCATTTAATTACATTAAAACTTGTCAAATTTCCCTTACCTTTTTTTAATCCCACTTTTACTATTTTAGAGACACTTTTTTACCTTGTGCTGCCATATAACCTCAAGTAAAAATTACCGTGCAATTTTGAAAGAAATAAACTTTTACTTTTTCACTTTTTTGTAATCATTATTATTACTAAAATTTTAAAAAACACCATTTTATACCAGTCAATTTTATTTTGTACATTAAACATTTTTTTTACTTCCCAAAATTTTTTTCCCAAAAATTTTCAAGTTTGATTTTTCATCTAAAACCCCTTTATATTTTCCTTTGCCTGTGTATGTGTACCTGTGTACCTGTGTACCTGTCTACCTCTTATTTTGTTTATAACCATGTCATTACCATTTTATTTTTTATTTTATAATTTTTTGGTATTTAAATTTTGTGAATTTTATTTTGTTAATTTAAATCTAGTTCTACTCTTTCTTTAACAACCTATACCAGACTTAGGCAATTGCAAGTCCTTTTTTCAATTTGATTTTTATATTAAGTTTATATTATAAGTCCTACTCAAAGTTTTTTCATATCTTAGTGATTTAATTGTGTGGAAATTAGTGTATTTCAATTTATTATTGTTCAAGCCCCCTTAACTATCTTTTGCTAACATACCAACTACCTCAATATTTTTTTACTTTTTATAGTAAAATGTTTGTCAATTTATTATAAAAAAACAAAATAAGATCTTACTCCCAAATAAAATTTATTTCATAGGGGGACTATCTGTCTTTTAACTTTTTTTTCCCATTATTAATTTGTCTTTAATTTTTTTCCTTTTTTATTTAGCTTTATTAACTCCCTTAGTTATTTTTTCACAATTTTTAAAAAAATAAAGGTGCTATTCCGGTCCCAAAAGTGTAATAAGCTCATTATTTTGCCTTTTTTTTTTTTTTTTCAAAAAGTCGGCCCCTCTCCCACCGAGGCGGGTGACCCAAAAAAGAAAGAAAATCCCCAAAAAAAATATTTCATCTCTTTAAAAACTTTCAAACCTCGCACATTATCATGTTTTTGCAGAGGTGCTCAGAAACAAAAATCAGATACCAAAATTTTTCTTTTTTTTATTTCCCTTTTTTGTTCACCAAAATTATTTTTTGTCCCTTTTTATTGCCTCATTTTTTTTACTAAAGAGCTTTCCTTAGCTCATTTTTTTTTCATTTTTTAAAAAGTCAGGTCTGTTTTATAGCTTAAAAAAATTTACTTTGTTTATACTTTTACTAACTATAGATTCACTAAAATCTTTTGATAACAAGCATTTTATCCTGATACCCAAACCCCTTATTGAATGACTTAAATGAATCAAACAGAAAATGTAATTACTACACAGCAAACAATCAAAAGGGACTTCTCAGAGCCAACAAAAAACATAACGTCTTTAACTACAATTAGATCTTTAAGAAAAATTACGAGACCCCACAGCATTACTAAATTCCTGCATGCAGTAGTCCATCATTTCACTAACTGAAATGGCTAAAGCCCGATACTACAGATGTCTATGCCCTTCCTGGTTAACCCAAACCCTCCAATGAGGCCCCGATCAACAATGGGGGCACAGCTATATACTACTTGGCAAGTAAAATGAAACATAATACTTGCACAAAGGGATGAACATGGGGGTATATAAATCTAAAAATTTAAAAAACCCAAAAACCTAAAAAAACCTTCTTGGGTTAAAAATCGACAGAGTCCCCCCGTCAAACTTAACCATTTTAGTGAAAACCTAGGGAAATTTATAACTTATGCACGCAGAACAAAGATCCTTACTACTCTCAGGTACTTCAATAAAAACTCCTACAAGACCAAGACCCCCCGTTACTGAATTCACAAACACAGTAGTAACTGGTTTTTACTAACAGAACAAAAACCCACAAGAGTTACAGAGACTAGTGTTTCCCTACTTACCATTTTTGGGCCAAAACTATCCCCCTTTAAAATCAGGGATAATCCAGATAATACCACAG
Source organism: Cherax quadricarinatus (assembly GCF_026875155.1). NCBI lineage: Eukaryota > Metazoa > Arthropoda > Malacostraca > Decapoda > Parastacidae > Cherax > Cherax quadricarinatus. Next base: position 8,838 of record NW_026492665.1, read on the forward strand.
ATCATACCCACCCCCCTCATAAAAACCTTTGCAAAATTTCCCCTAAAACTACAAAAAATCACTTTTAGATTCACAAAGGCAGCTAAATAACTTCACAAAAAGCAGTGACAAAATTGACTGGACACTGAGTTTAAAAATTTACAAATTTACGAATGTATTAAAAAATTTTTTAAAAAGACCTAATTCCTCTATAACAAGCACTGCCCTAAAAAAAATAAAAGGATGCAAAGAGACTGAACAGTCCCCGGCTAACACCAATATCCTCAAATCCCTAAATACAAAGCATTACGAAAAACAACAGAATGGGGCCCCAAAACAAGAGACCCAAAAAAAAACGTTTCTCGTCATCCTAAACCCGCCTAATAAGAAAGGGCTAGAAAATGTATTAAGAAAAGTTATCCAACCTACAGGTGACATAAAAAAGTCCTGGAAAACCCATCAGAAAAATGGGAAAAAAACAGATAACACGAAAAAGAAATGTTTAATTAACAAAACCAGATGAACCCCCAATTCCACCTACGAAACAGCAAAACAGACTCATGATTTTTTCTCCCCTTTAGGAAAAAACCTTGCAATAAAATCCCAATCTCGATACCCCGCCCAATGACTACCCAGGAAAATACCCAACAACTATTTCCCAGCTCCGACTAACCCAACGAAGTCTCCTTATTTCAACAAACTAAAAAACAAGACAGGGGATTTAAATATCTTACCACCATTATATACAAAAAAGGGTCACAGGTGCTATCACCAATCATTGCAAAAAACCCCTAACAAATCCATTAAACCTCTACCTGTCCTACTTTCTCAAAAGCAAGGGTCCCCCCCCGATCCATAAAGGGGGACCCCCACAGACTTGAAAAAATTAGGCCCAAAATCCAACATCACCCTCTCTCTCTAAAACTTTAAAAAAATTAATCCATAAGCGTATCTATTCCTCCTCATCTCCAAAACTACCCCCAAACCCTGCATTTTTGGCCCTAATAAAAAAAAAGATGCTATTATCCACATGCAGAACATTTTTATACGAAATAAGAAAAAAGAAGTCCACGGGGATCTTCATTGCTTACTAAAGCTTTCGACACTTGACCATGACTTGCTCCACATAAAATTTTCGCACTTTTTGGTATAAGAGGGCACCCCCTCAAACTACCAAAGTCATATTCACAACAAAACCCAAATATGGTACCAAATTGGGCAAGCTTTTCCGCCAGCCATTACAGTTGGTCCCCCACAGGGAAGGTCCTGGCCCTCTTCTTTTTCTCAATAAAAAATAACCTACCAAATGCATCGCAACTACCAGCCCCACACTATTTGCAGATGACCTACTACGTCTACCCCCACCTGAGCCCAGTCATGCTAGCCAATTGAAAATACCGAATTACAAAAAATTAAACCCTGGATGAGGACCAAAAAAACTTACTCAACATTGCCCAAAACCTACTACATTCAGTTTGTAACAGAGTGCAGATGTGTCTCTTAACATAATGTAAATGTTCACCTTCACAAAACTCCAGAGAAAAAATTTCCCTTGAATCCACCTTGATAAAAGCTAAAATTTTCAAAACATATACAAAAATTCCAAAAAATTCCAAAACCGTAGGCATACTATCGAAGATCAGTACTAGTTCCACAGTCAGCCCTCCTGGCCCTATATCATCTTTTTCCCCCTACCACCTTGGAATTTGTGCATGGGGCTCAACAAAAAAAACCATTCAGCCCACAAATTACCCAAAAAAAGGCTGCGTCAAATGAAAAAAAATTCCACTACGGGCACCCAAAATCCCCCAATATTCAATACCTCAACCTAGTACCATACAAAACATCCATCTTATTACGCCCCTACTACATACATAAACACTTAACTCTGACATAAACCCTCCCCTCAAACATTTTTACCAATCACAGAACACATACCATAACACAAGCACGATCATCTTTGATGTTCGTGCCTTGGCATGTGCATTTAACTGTTTCTTTTTTTATTCACTGCATCAGTTCAAATAAAAAATGAAAAATAAATAAATAAATAAATAAATATGAATATGATTTTGATGTTTGAAGAAAAGAAGTTGGATGTCCTGGCCCCAAGCAAAAAAAAAAAGCTGAAGGGGGTAGGGGAGTTTCGGGGGGGGAAATAAAGGATTAAATCTGGAAATATCTGAGAGGTTAGAGCAAAGGAAGGGGGGGAGCAGTAAGTTTAAAAAGATCATTATGGAAGGAAAAAAATATGAATTGAAATTCAAGAATTATGTGGGTTAAAGTAAAAGGGGATGCCCAGAAGTGGTTTAATAAGGTGTTCACCCGGGAAAAGAGGAAGCAGAGGAGAGAGAGAGATTTTGGGGGTGTTAAGAGAATGTATAGGAGCCTTTGAACCAAGTGAGAGAGTAATTCTGGTAGGGATCTGAATGCTAAAATAGGAGAAACTTTTAGAAGGGGGGTTAGGTAAGTTTGGGGGCCTTTTTAAAAGATAATGGAGCCTTTTATTGAACTTTTTAAGAAAAAGGGGGTTTTTTTGTTATAGGTAATACATATTTTTTTAAAAAAAAAGGTAAATAAGTATACAAGTATGTTAGGGCGAAAAAGACGTAGTTTGTTGGATTTTGTATTGGGAGATAAAAGACTGTTGAGTAGACTTCAGGATGTACAGTTTAAGGGGGCCCCGATATATAGATCACTTTTTTGTTAGCACACTGAGAGTAAAAAAGGGAGATGGGGGACAAAGGGGAAAAAGAACTCAGGGAAAGAAGAGGTGAAGGTTTTTAAATAAAAAAGGGGGCAGTTAGGGAAAGATAAAAACCAAAAGGAGGGTAGATGGCTAAGAAGCATAGCATGGGGTCGAAGAGGTATGGGGAGGTTTTTTAAAAAAGTAGTGTTAGAGTTTCAGCAGAAGTTTTTGGTTACAGGAAAAAATGGGTGGGGGGGGAAGAGGACGTTTGGGAATGTGATGTAAGAGAGTTTTTTGGGGGGAAAAAGTTGCATATGAGAAGTTTTTACAAAGTGAAGTGATCAAGGAGGGGGAGTATATGGAGAAAAAGAGGAGGGAAAAGTGGGGAAGAATGTAAAAAGAGAGCAAAGAGAGAGTGGGTGAGTGTTACAACAAATTTTGTTGAAAATAAGAAAAAATTTGGGGTGAGATTAAAAAGTTAAAAAAGCCTAGAGAACAAATGGATTTGTCAGTTAAAAATAGGAGAGGAGAGTTATTAAATGGAGGTTAGAGGTATTGGGAAGATGGAGGGAATATTTTGAGGAATTGTCAAATGTTGATGAAGATAGGGAAGCTGTGATTTCGTGTATAGGGCAAGGAGGAACAACATCTTGTAGGAGTGAGGAAGAGCCAATTGTGAGTGTGGGGGAAGTTCGTGAGGCAGTAGGTTAAAATGAAAGGGGGTAAGGCAGCCGGGATTGATGGGATAAAGATAGAAATGTTAAAAGCAGGTGGGGATATAGTTTTGGAGTGGTTGGTGCAATTATTTTATAAATGTATGGAGAGGGTAAGGTACCTAGGGATTGGCAGAGAGCATGCATAGTTTCTTTGTATAAAGGCAAAGGGGATAAAAGAGAGTGCAAAATTATAGGGGGATAAGTCTGTTGAGTATACCTGGCAAAGTGTATGGTAGAGTTATTATTGAAAGAATTAAGAGTAAGACGGAGAATAGATAGCAGATGAACAAGGAGGCTTTTAGGAAAGGTAGGGGGTGTGTGGACCAGGTGTTTACAGTGAAACATATAAGTGAAACAGTATATAGATAAGGCTAAAGAGGTCTTTGTGGCATTTATGGATTGGAAAAGGCGAATGACAGGGTGGATAGGGGGGCAATGTGGCAGATGTTGCAGGTGTATGGTGTAGTAGGTAGGTTACTGAAAGCAGTGAAGAGTTTTTACGAGGACAGTGAGGCTCAAGTTAGAGTATGTAGGAAAGAGGGAAATTATTTCCCAGTAAAAGTAGGCCTTAGACAAGGATGTGTGATGTCACCGTGGTTGTTTAATATATTTATAGATGGGGTTGTAAGAGAAGTAAATGCGAGGGTCTTGGCAAGAGGCGTGGAGTTAAAAGATAAAGAATCACACAAAAGTGGGAGTTGTCACAGTTGCTCTTTGTGATGACACTGTGCTCTTGGGAGATTCGAAGAGAATTGCAGGATTGGGATGAATTTGGAGGGGTGAAAAAGAAAAAAATTTTGAAATTGAATACAGGAAAGATAAGGTTTGGGGATAACAAAAAGATTGGGTGATAAAAGGGGGATATCAGTTGGAGGGAGAGGTAGGGGGAAAGGGTGAATGTATTCAGATTTTTGGGGGGGGACGGTCAGCGGATGGGCTATGAAAATGAGGTGAATCTAGAATTGAGGGGGGGAAAAGGGTGAGTGGTTCACTTAGGAGTCAGGGAGAAAAAGAACTTTGTCCTTGGAGGCAAAGGGGGGAATGTAGGAGTAATTTTTTAACAACGTCTTAATGGGTGTGAGCATGGGTGATGAAGTTGCGCGAGGAAAAGGCTGGGGCATGGAGATTTCATTCTGAGAGCATGTGTGGTTAAATTAATGCAGGAACTCAGTTGGAAATTTAGGAGGAGGTGGGGGGATTACCAAAATTTTTCCCCAGGGGGCCCGGGAAAGGGTTGTTGAGGTGGTTGGGCTGGGAGAGAATGGAGCAAAAAGGAAAAACTTCAAGAGTGTACATTTTGTATTGGAAGGAAGGGGGGGGGTAGGGGTCGGCCTGGGAAAAGGGTTTGGGGAAAAGGGGGGGGTAAAGGGGTTTTGTGTGCAGGGGCTTGGGACTTCCAGCGGGATGCGTGAGCGTGTTTGATAGGGTGAATGGGAAAAATGGTTTTTAATACTTGATGCCTTTGGAGTGTGAGCAAAGTAAATTTATGAAGGGGTTCGGGGGAACCCGGCAGGCCGATTGGCCCTGGAGATGGGAAGAAGCGCCTGCATCTGAAGGAGGGGGTGTTAATGTTGCAGTTTAAAAATGTAGTGTAAAGCACCCTTTGGAAGACAGTGTGGAGTGAAGATGGTAAAGTTTTTTTTTTTGGGCCCACCCTGCCTTGGGGGGAAATCGGCCATGTGATAATAAAAAAAAATATAAAATATTTTTGCGTGCCAAATGGGCGAATTTGCGATTGGCAAAAATCCCAACGCTATTTTCCCATAGGACAAAAAAATTTTGTATGCAAAAATTTCGCCAAAAATTCGAACCAACGAAAAAAATTTTTTCACGTGTTTTTTTTAGTATAAATTTAATGTAAACAAATCTAAAATATATTTAGTTGGGTTAGGCTAAAAAAAATTTGTTCTTGTTTAATAAGGTTAGGAAAAGTTTTAAAAGGCCTTTTGGTGCAAAATTAAAATTTTTTACATAAACATTAATGAAAAAAAATATTTTTTAAAGGTATAAGAAAAAAAATTTCAGAAAGGGTTAATTTTAAAGGGTTCTTGCAAATTGCCCAGTTTTACGTTTCGGCACGCATTATATTATTATATATATAAATTTATATATATAAAATTATATATATATATATATATTATATATATATTATTATATATATATATATAGTAATATATATAAATATATTTATATTATAAAATTATTATATAATTATATATATATTTAAAATATATATATATATTATATATATATATGTAATTTGGTGGTGTGTGTGTTAAAATGATGATTTTTGGTGTGTACTGAGTAAAGTGCGGTGTGTGGGGGTTGTGTTTGTTTTAGTTTTGGTAAAATGGTCATGTATAAGTGTCTGGTTTTTTTTTGTGTTAATGTTGTAAAGTCTGGAGATGGGGGGAAATATATGGGGGATTTTTTTGTAATTTCATTTAATGAAATGGTAAGTGTAGGAAAAATTTGGGAGATGACAAATCTTTTTTGGGAGAATCAAAATGTATTTTGGAATGCTTCAGTGTTGTTTGGAAATGTTCAAAGGTGTTTTTGGGTTTTAAAATGATTTATGAGGTGATCGAAGGTTGTGTGAGAGAAATTTGTTAAGAGATTTTGAAAAAAGGGGGTCTCAAATGATGATGTAGAGAGTGTTTTGAAGGTGTTCAAGGCAAGTGAGGTGTGTGTGTGGTTAGGGGGTATAGAATTTTTTGGAAAATTTGTTACAGTGATTTTAGTGGATTTGAGATGGGTGAGAATGCATTTGTGGATGTGAAATGTGATTTTTGTGTGTGTTTAGAAAGGTGTTTGGAAGATGGGGTTTTATGGTGTGAAAAAATGTGGGTGGATGGGGGGGGTATGGGGAGGGTTGTATTAGAAATTTAATGAAATATGGGGGGGGGGATTTTACTGAAAATAAAAGGTAATGTGTGAATATTTTAAAGAAATTTTAGAAGTGAAAAGTTTTTGATGCATTGGGAAAAAAATTGGGAGTGGTTGAAACATTCGCAATAGGGGGAGTGAGATGAATTGTTTTTGATATAATATCAATTTTTTGGGAACAAAGGGATGGGTTGGGGAGGATTTTATTAGAAATTTTTGTAAAGTAGGGAGGAAAGGCATTCAAATTAAGATTCAGTAAAAAAAAGGGGAAAAATTTGTTTAAAGTGGAAAAATTGTGAATAAAATTTGGGAAGTGATGGGGTTTGGGTATTGTTGTCGAACTAGGATACCAAAAAAGATGTTTTAATGGGTTGTTGTTGTGGGGATGTGGGTTTGGGGGGGTTTTGGGTTGTGGGTTGGGGGTGTTTTGAACTAGAGTACCGATAAAAAGGAGATTCTGTTGTAAGTGTTCGTGTGGTTTGGTTTTTTGTTTAAAGTTTTTTTGCGCTCATTTATATTTGTTAGAGGTAGGTGGCGGGATCTCTTGGTTATAGTATTTGAGAGGATTTTTGTGAAAAAGGGGTTTTTTTGTGATGTTACTTTGTTTATGGGGGATTTTTTTGGTGTTTTTACTGTATTCAGTGGGTTTTAGTAGTATCCGTGGTGTATTTGGGGGTACGAAAAAGGTGTTTGAATATCAAATGTTTTTTAAAGGGGTCAAATGATGTGCAAGAGTAATTTTGAATGTTCTGGGAGTATTTCAGTGGTGATTTTTCTGTGTTCGAATGTGTTTTTGGGGCTTCAAAGGGAATTGATGGGGTTTTTTTTGTTGTTCAAAGTAAAGTGGTGTGTGTTGGTGGTGTTTAGGTTGGTAATGATCATAATGTATTAGCTAGTTTTTTTGTAAAGTGTTGTAAAAATCTGGAGAATAGGGAGGGTTTGGGGTGAGTTGTAAATTTTAAAGAAAATAAGTAAGTGTAGATAAATTAGAGATGTCAAATCTTTTTTGGGGGATTTAAATGCTATTTTGGAAGTGTTTCAGTGTTGTTTGGAAATGTTCAAAGGTGTTTTGCTGAGTATTCAAATGATTTATGAGAGTGTTCGAAGTAATCTAGGGGGTTGTTCTGCAGTGAGATGATAAAGGTTGTGGATGAGAGAATATTTCTTAAGAGATTTTGAGAAAAGTGTGTGTGTGTGTGTACTCACCTAATTGTACTCACCTAGTTGAGGTTGCGGGGGTCGAGTCCGAGCTCCTGGTCCCGCCTCTTCACTGATCGCTACTAGGTCACTCTCCCTGAGCCGTGAGCTTTATCATACCTCTGCTTAAAGCTATGTATGGATCCTGCCTCCACTACATCGCTTCCCAAACTATTCCACTTACTGACTACTCTGTGGCTGAAGAAATACTTCCTAACATCCCAGTGATTCATCTGTATCTTCAACTTCCAACTTTTGTCCCCTTGTTACTGTGTCCAATCTCTGGAACATCCTGTCTTTGTCCACCTTGTCAATTCCTCTCAGTATTTTGTATGTCGTTATCATGTCCCCCCTTATCTCCTTGTCCCCCAGTGTCGTCAGGTTGATTTCCCTTAACCTCTCCTCGTAGGACATACCTCTTAGCTCTGGGACTTAGTCTTGTTTGCAAACTTGCACTTTCTCTAGTTTCTTCACGTGCTTGGCTAGGTGTGGGTTCCAAATGGTGCGCATACTCCAATATGGGCCTAACGTACTACGGTGTACAGGTCCTGAATGATTCCTTATTAAGATGTCGGAATGCTGTTCTGAGGTTTGCTAGGCGCCCATATGCTGCAGCAGTTATTTGGTTGATGTGCGCTTCAGGAGATGTGCCTGGTGTTATACTCACCCCAAGATCTTTTTCCTTGAGTGAGGTTTGTAGTCTCTGACCCCCTAGACTGTACTCCGTCTGCGGCCTTCTTTGCCCTTCCCCAATCTTCATGACTTTGCACTTGGTGGGATTGAACTCCAGGAGCCAATTGCTGGACCAGGTCTGCAGCCTGTCCAGATCCCTTTGTAGTTCTGCCTGGTCTTCGATCACGAGTGAATTCTTCTCATCAACTTCACGTCATCTGCAAACAGGGACACCTCAGAGTGTATTCCTTCCGTCATGTCGTTCACAAATACCAGAAACAGCACTGGTCCTAGGACTGACCCCTGCGGGACCCCGCTGGTCACAGGTGCCACACTCTGACACCTCGCCACGTACCAGACTCGCTGCTGTCTTCCTGACAAGTATTCCTGATCCATTGTAGTGCCTTCCTGTTATCCTGCTTGGTCCTCCAGTTTTTGCACCAAATCTCTTGTGTGGAACTGTGTCAAACGCCTTCTTGCAGTCCAAGAAAATGCAATCCACCCACCCTCTCTCTCATTGTCTTACTGCTGTCACCATTGTCATAGAACTCCAGTAGGTTTGTGACACAGGATTTCCCCGTCCCTGAAACCATGTTGGCTGCTGTTGATGAGATCATTCCTTTCTAGGTGTTCCACCACTCTTCTCCTGATAATCTTCTCCATGATTTTGCATACTATACATGTCAGTGACACTGGTCTGTAGTTTAATGCTTCATGTCTGTCTCCTTTTTTTAAAGATTGGGACTACATTTGCTGTCTTCCATGCCTCAGGCAATCTCCCTGTTTCGATAGATGTATTGAATATTGTTGTTAGGGGTACACATAGCGCCTCTGCTCCCTCTCTCAATACCCATGGGGAGATGTTATCTGGCCCCATTGCCTTTGAGGTATCTAGCTCACTCAGAAGCCTCTTCACTTCTTCCTCGGTTGTGTGCACTGTGTCCAGCACTTGGTGGTGTGCCCCACCTCTCCGTCTTTCTGGAGTCCCTTCTGTCTCCTCTGTGAACACTTCTTTGAATCTCTTGTTGAGTTCTTCACATACTTCACGGTCATTTCTTGTTGTCTCTCCTCCTTCCTTCCTTAGCCTGATTACCTGGTCCTTGACTGTTGTTTTCCTCCTGATGTGGCTGTACAACAGTTTCGGGTCAGATTTGGCTTTCGCTGCTATGTCATTTTCATATTGTCTTTGGGCCTCCCTTCTTATCTGTGCATATTCGTTTCTGGCTCTACGACTGTTCTCCTTATTCTCCTGGGTCCTTTGCCTTCTATATTTCTTCCATTCCCTAGCACACTTGGTTTTTGCCTCCCTGCACCTTTGGGTAAAACCCTGGGCTCATCCTGGCTTTTTCATTCAATCCTGTTACCCTTGGGTACAAACCTCTCCTCAGCCTCCTTGCATTTTGTTGCTACATATTCCATCATCTCATTAACTGGCTTCCCTGCCAGTTCTCTGTCCCACTGAACCCCGTTCAGGTAGTTCCTCATTCCCGTGTAGTCCCCTTTCTTGTAGTTTGGCTTCATTCGTCCTGGCCTTCCTGCTTCTCCCTCCACTTGTAGCTCTCTTGTGTATTCGAAGCTTAAACCACATGGTCACTGGCCCCCAAAGGGGGCTTTCATATGTGATGTCCTCGATATCTGCACTACTGAAGGTGAATACTAAGTCCAGCCTTGCTGGTTCATCCTCTCCTCTCTCTCTTGTAGTGTCCTTTACGTGTTGGCACATGAAGTTTTCCAGTACCACCTCCATCATCTTAGCCCTCCATGTATCTTGGCCCCCATGTGGGTCCAAGTTCTCCCAATCGATCTCCTTGTGGTTAAAGTCACCCATGATCAGGAGCTTTGCCCTGCATGCATGAGCTCTTCTGGCCACTCTAGCCAGTGGGGTCAACCATCGCTCTATTGCTCTCGTCGTACTCTTGCCTTGGCCTCCTGCTGTTCTGTGGTGGGTTATACATCACTGCTATTACCAACTTGGGACCTCCAGAGTGAAGTGTTCCCACTATGTAATCACTTTCTTCTCCGCTGTCTCCTCTCTCCAGCTCATCAAAATTCCAGCGATTTTTGATCAGCAACGCCACTCCTCCACCCCCCCTGTTCCCTCTGTCTTTCCTCAGGATTTGGTATCCCGTTGGAAAGATGGCATCTGTTATCATACCTGTAAGCTTGGTTTCTGTGAGAGCTATGATGTCCGGTGATGCTTCTTTGACTCTTTCATGCCACTCCTCCCACTTATTTGTTATTCCATCAGCGTTTGTGTGTGTGTGTGTGTGTGTGTGTGTGTGTGTGTGTGTGTGTGTGTGTGTGTGTGTGTGTGTGTGTTGGTATTAACTTCGTAATATGTAAAATTGTGTCTAGTGAATTTATCGAAAAGTGGTTATAAGTTGTAAGTGTTGTGGTGACTTTTTCTGATGAAATTAGTTAAAACGAGAAAAATTGTGGGTTATGAGTGAAAATTGTGTGTTGTGAGATGTTGGTGGGAGAGTGAGGAGAGCAGGTCATAGTCTCAGACGATGCTAGGGTGTGACTTGAGATGTTATCTGAGATCGGTCAGATAAGATTCACCAGACTTTATCTGATGAAATAGTTAAAACGAGAAAAATATCTAGACTTGAGGAGAGTGAATCTTTTGTTGTATTTTGTAAAGAAATTGTGGATTTTTGTGGGTATTAACTAAAAAATGTGGAATTATTTTGGTTATCCTGAGTTAAGAGTGAAAATGTGTAATGTTTTCGCTATGTTGTATATGACATGTGTAATACTGAGATGGTGACGACGAAGAAGATCCAGAACAAAATGCACAGAATTTCTTCAAGAGAAAAAGAATTACTCTATGCTGATTTTAGTCAATGAATTGTACCTTTTTTCAATTAATTTGTATTTTTTTTGTTGTATTACCAGAAATGTATATGAAATATTGTGTAATGGTTGTATAATAAATAAATAAATGAAAATATTGTGTATTAGTGTTATCTTGCATTTCAAGTTAATGTTTGGTCGACAAGATTCAGCCTGTTGGTCTGTGTGAGGTCATCACGTGACGTCACTGACCGACGAGTAAACAAAGGTGGGGTGACGTCACACTTGTTTAGACCTGTTAAAGAAAGTACCTGCCTATAGGGGGGGTTTTATTTGAAACTTCCCCCATAGGAGGAACCCCCAAAAATTATCCGAG
>NW_026492673.1:0-11173 GCF_026875155.1 Cherax quadricarinatus
TTTTTTAACATATCATAATTCGATTATCCTCCCCTTCTTCATCTTCAATTATTATTATTATTATTATATTATTATTATTATATTATTATTATTATTATATTATTATTATTATTTTTATTATTTTTAAATTATTATTATTAATCATTTTAAGCAGTAATAATCATATTACTAACACTACTTAGTAAAATTTGTAGAATTAATAGTAGTAGTGAAAACTACTACTACTACTACTACTACTACCAGTAGTAGTAGTACTACTTTAACTGATTAATAATAATTTTAATACTAATAATAATAATAGTAAATATAAAGATGAAGAAGGGAGGTATAAGAATTATGATATATATAAACTGCTACTATTACTACTGTTCCAGAGTAGTAAATAGTAACAGTAGTAGTAGCAGTACTAGTAGTAGTAATAGTTGTAATAGTGGTAGCATGGTAATAGTACTATAAAGTAGTACCAGCAGTAGTAGTAATAGTACTAGTAGTAGTAGTAGTATAATAGTACTACTACTAGTAATAGTAGTACTACTACTAGTAGTAATAGTACTACTACTACTAGTAGTAATAGTACTAGTAGTAGTATCAGTAGTAGTAATAGTAACAGCAGTAGTAGTAGCAGTACCAGAATAGTACTAGTAGTAGTAGTACTACTAGTAATAGTAGTATACGTCAAGGGGGGTCACTGACCCACTAAGATCGCTTCAGTACACGATATTATTACGAACACTAAAGAAGTTTAAATAAAATATAAATGATAAATCAATAAATGGCATTTTGAAATTCAGACAATTCAATAGCCAAAAAAAATCAGTGCAGAAACTACAGCAAGATCAGGATTTTCAGAACAAGATAAATTTTTACGTGGGGGGTCGAGTTTAATTACTGATGGTAGTGGGGCACCCGGGGTATGGTAGTGGGGCACCCAGGGTATGGTATGGGGCACCCAGGGTATGGTAGTGTGCCCTTCCCTCCTAAATAACAAAAATAAAAATAATTATTATTACTATTATGTTTCGTTCCACAGTTTATTTAACAAATAAAGTGCGCGCCAAAATTAGGAGCCACATTACAGTGCGCGCCAAAATTAGGAGCCACATTACAGTGCGCGCCAAAATTAGGAGCCACATTACAGTGCGCGCCAAAATTAGGAGCCACATTACAGTGCGCGCCAAAATTAGGAGCCACATTACAGTGCGCGCCAAAATTAGGAACCACATTACAGTGCGCGCCAAAATTAGGAACCACATTACAGTGCGCGCCAAAATTAGGAACCACATTACAGTGCGCGCCAAATTAGGAGCCGCCCTTGCGCCGGCTTCTGTTCGTAAAATCTTACAAATTCATTCACCTGTCTTGGTGTATTTCTTTTTTTACCAATACAGAGTGTCACTCTGGGACTGGTGGGAGGCACTTTATGCCAGCTGCCTCTTGGTTACTGCTTGGGAAGTGGGAGCGCCAGCTGCCGTGCCACTTTACGATCCTCATCTGTTTTCCTGAAATTTTTCCCCCCAATGTGATATAAACAGAGTTCATTCGTCCGTTTTCCTGAAAGTTTCCCGACAACAGGATGTAAACAGAGTCAACTTCCTCTGTTTTCCTGAAACTTCCCGACAACAGGATGTAAACAGTCAGCGTCATCTGTTTTTTTTCCCCTAAAATTTGTGTCCAGGGGGACGTGGCGACACTCACATGACTGTAACTCATGAAATGTGAATTATATCTTAATGGAATATACAAGTTATGAGAGCATCACTACATTCATGGGAAGGAACGCTAAAACCGCAGGAGTCCCACGCAGCGCCTGGGGATGGGACTGAATGAGGCTTCCTGCCCAGGAAAACAACGGTAACTCCCGTCTCCTAGGATCAAGAGCCTTTTTCCCGGTATTAATGGCCACCCCCCCCCTTCCCCCCACACGAGGTAAAACTCTAATAATAGTAAAAAGCAAAGAATTATAAGTTAATAATAATTTATTGGATTAAAGATTTTGTTTTTCATTCCCCCCGTAAATTATATTATTCGTTCCGGATTTTTTTGTCTGTGCCTCATTTTAATGAAAGGCTGGTCATGGAAGGGGTCAACGCCCCTCCGCGCCGCGGCCCCAGACCAGAGAAAAGTTTCAGCAACAACATCTACCTGCTAACCTGTCATGTTTTGTTGGTCTTGTTTTAAATTATTACTCTAAAAGTAAAAGCCTCCACATCAGACACATCCAAACGTAATATTAAAGAAAAACATAATGTATTACTGTACCGAGTGAGTTAGTGTTGTTGTTGCTGCTGACTCTTTCTTTCATTATTCACACACATACGGTATAGAAAATTATACAGTATATCACATTAATATATTTCAAATAACAGACATATTGGTATATAAAATACGAATATCAGGGAATTAAGGTAAGTTTAACAATGTATAAACTTGGTAACACGCCGTGTATATCAGGTAACACACATATTCATGGTGCGGTACGTAATCGTATTGGTAACACAAACAGGTATGCACTTTGTGGATAGTATTGTGGTGTACTCACCTAGTTTGAGGTTTCAAGGGTCGAGTCCCAGCTCCTGGCCCCAACCTCTCACTGGTCGCTACTAAGTAGACAGCCTGTACGTCAGCACAGAGCAGCCCATGCTGTCTGCCAGCTTAGTCATATTTTTCGCGCCACTCAAGTGCTGCCATCTATAGGCCTTGCCCACTTCATATGCCCAACTTGCCTCACTCACCACAGCGCCTGGCATCAAGAACCAAGTACTACTCCCAGCTCTCTTCTCGTGGCTTGGCCCTGCCCGGGCCATGGCAACAAACACACCAAAGCCTGTGTAACCCACCACTAGTTGGCATAAACTAAGAATGCCTCCGAAGAAGTATATCAATTAACCTACCCGCTCTATCAGCTACCAAACAAGCCCTTTATATTGGTACCGAGCGGTGGGTCGCAGCGATGTGTTTACCCCTGGAGAGAGGAAGGAGATATGAAGTCACCTTCCTCTCATCACCCTACATAAGAGCATCCGTCTGCTCAACGAGTTATCCTGATGTCGTGTCTGCACGTTTTGAGCATGCCAGACACAGGTACAAGCAATTCCAGCCGAAATTTTGCCGAATTTCTTCGAGAATTGTGAGTGGCGGCGGTTCCCAGCGTCTCACGCTACAGTGTCCCATCGCCTGTTTCTCAGTCACGGTGTTCAGCGTAAACTTGTAGTGTTGCTGTTGTTGTTTCAGCTTCCAGCACAGCTGTTTTCAGCAAGCCAGAGGTGAGTCTTGTGGTGATTTCTTTCGCGTCGTGTGAGCTTCTCCACGTGTTTTTTGTGGGTGGGGGAGGAGAGGGAGGGAGTAAGTGGCTGTTCCTCACCTTGCCCCATGGCTCGCCCTCCTCACCGCTCACACCGTCAACCATACAACCACTCACCACTGCCCCTCCCTCTGCTGTGTTTTCTTTCTGGCTGTTTTTTTCGTATGAATTCATGCCAGTGCTGTGATCGCGAAGTGCCCCGAGGCCACTCTGGCTACTGGATTACTGGACGTCACAACGTGGGTGTGCCGATGTCCTAGACCTACAAAGCCACGTAGTAACCAGATATCCCAGCCTCAATCTGTGGTCTGCCTGCCCGCATCACATCGAACGCTACCCACGATGCTGGCCCGACTTCATGACGTCCGTTTGTCTGCCTGACGTCACCTCAGATGTCTGCCTGAACGTCACCTCCCCCCCGAAAAAATGTCTGCTGACGTCACCTCGCGATGTCTGCCTGACGTCACTTCGAGATTGTTTGCAGACGGTCACCCAAGGATGCGCCCGACTTCATGACGTCACGATGTCTGCTGACGTCACCTCACGATGGTCCTGCCTGACGTCCACCCCTCGAGATGGTCTTTCTGACGTCACCTGCGAGATTCTCTTGACGTCACCTCACGATGTCTGCTGACACGTCACCTGTCAACGATGTCCCAGCCTGACGTCAACCTCACGATGTCTGCTGACGTCACTTCTGCTGACGTCACCTTGCGACAACACGCCTGACAATCACATGAGTCACATCGAGTGTTCATAGTAATTATTTCATATTATCGAGAAGATTGAGAGAAGAAATATGTCGTGTGTTAATTAATTCCTCTCATCAGTGTTTCTCACCTTTTAGTATGTCTTAAGTCATTTTATGCGCAGAAAAGCATCATTTGCTAGTTAAGCCATGTTGTATCCGTATGTACAAGCGGTGTGTTTTTTAAAGTTCGTGTGTAGTGAGGTCTGTGGTCAGACCCTTGAGTGTACCACTAAGTCACCCGTGACCAGTGTGTTTGACAGCTGATTACTCACCCTGAGCGTATGAGCCCCCCTTGTACAGAAAGCTTTTAGCTCGTCGCTCGTGATGTTCTGTAGAATCGTACCTGCTACTATTCCCATCGAGATTGTTTCACTTCACCTCCAGACCTTCAGAGTGCAGTATATTAAGAAACAGCCGGGACGCTTAGACTAACCTCTGCTATAACTCCACCTTCGAAGAATAGACTCGTCCAAGCCCGCACCAGGCCTGTCGAGCCGCTGTTGTCAGCCTCGTTTCACAAAGCTTCAGTGAGCAGCCTGCACAAAGAAGATGTCACTTTGTCTGCTAGCTCTCTCACTGCAGAACTGGTGTATGATGTTAACTACCCCAGATGTTTCGCCCAGTCGTCTCTGCCACGACTCGCTCCACGACCGCCGCAGTGACAGCCCTAGCGACAGTAACAGTCGAGAAGTGTCCCCCTGAGTCGCTGGTCAGAAGTCCTGGCCCAGTGGCCCTGAGTTTTTGTCGCGCCTCACTCGAGGGCACCAGCATGTCCGTGCCCCAAGGTTTTGATGAAAACCTGCAGCGACTCCTACGAATGTCTGCTTCACCGTTCCAGAGGAGACCGTAACCTGTTACGTCACAGCTCACCGCAGCGATGTCTCCCGGTTGCAGTACCTGTCCAGGACGCAAGGAAG
Source organism: Cherax quadricarinatus (assembly GCF_026875155.1). NCBI lineage: Eukaryota > Metazoa > Arthropoda > Malacostraca > Decapoda > Parastacidae > Cherax > Cherax quadricarinatus. Next base: position 4,970 of record NW_026492673.1, read on the forward strand.
GCGTGCAGGTGATGCCCTTCGACGCCACTGCCTATGACCGACGATGTTTAAAGCCAACCCCACGTTTTTTTTTCTTCCCTCACCTGTAGGAAGTTTTTTTTTCATGTCCATATGTATATATATTTTTTATTTTGTGTTCTGTGCCCTTTACCTACGAGAAGAGGACCGAGTTTCTTTTACTACCAGTATTGTCGCGTCGGGACGACGCGCGGTAGGTGGCCCGACGTATGTAGACAGCCTGTACTGGTCTGCACAGACAGCCCATGCAGTCTGCCAGCTTAGTTCATATTTTCGCCCACTCAAGTGCTGCCATTATAGGCCTTGCCACATTCAGAATGCCCAGACTTGCCTCTACTCACACAGTCGGCCTGGCATCAAGACACAAGTACTCCCAGCTCTCTCTCTCGTGGCTTGGGCCCTGCCGCCGGGCCATGGGCACGAAACACACAAGCCTGGTACCCACCCTCTAGTTGTCAATAAACTAGAAGCCCGAGAAGTATATCATTTAACTACCCGCTCTACACTAACCAAACAAGCCCTTTATAACTAGGTCACTCTCCCCTCCCTGAACCGTGAGCTTACATACCTCTGCTTAAAGCTATGTATGGATTCTGCTTCCACTACATCGTTTCCCCAAACTATTCCACTTCCTGACTATTCTGTGGCTGAAGAAATACTCCTAACATCCCTGTGATTCATATATGCTGTGTCTTCCCAACTTCCAACTGTTGTCCCCTTGCTGCTGGGTGCCCGACCAATCTCTGGAACATCCTGTCTTTGTCCCACCTGTCAATTCCTCTCAGGTATTTGGTACGTCGTTATCATGTACCCTCTATCTCCGTCCTGTCCTCCAGTGGACGTCAGGTTGATTTCCCTTTACCTCTCCTCGTAGGACATACCCTCTTAGCTCCGGACTAGTCTTGTTTACAAACCTTTTTGCACTTTCTCTACTTTTCTTTACGTGCTTGGGCTAGGTGTGGGCTCCAAACTGGTGCCGCATACTTCAATATGGGCCTAAACGGTACACTGTTAACAGAGTCCTGACGATTCCTTATTAAGTTGTCGGAATCTGTTCTGAGGTTTGCTAGGCGCCCCAATGCTGCAGCATTTATTTGTTGATGTGCGCTTCAGGAGATGTGCCTGGTGTTATAACCACCCCAAGATCTTTTCCTTGAGCGAGGTTTGTAGTCTCTGGCCCCCTAGACTGTACTCCGTCCTGCGTCTTCTTTGCCCTTCCCAGTTCTTCATGACTTTGCACCTGCTGTGGGTTGAACAACCAGGACAATTGCAGGACCAGGTCTGCAGCCGTCCAGGAATCCCTTTGTAGTTCTGCCTGGTCTTCGATCGAGTGAAATCTTTCTCATCAGCTTCACACGTCATCTGCAAACAGGGACACCTCATAGTCTATTCCTTCCTCATGTCGTTCACAATACCGAAACTGCACTGGTCCTAGGACTGCCCCTAGGGACCCACGCGCTGGTCACAGATGGCCCACTCTAACACCTCCGTACGTACCATGACTCGCCTGCTGTCTTCTGACAAGTATTCCCTATCTACTGTAGTGCCTTCCCTGTTTAATTCCCTGCTTGGTCCTCCCAGTTTTTGCACAAATCTCTTGTGTGGAACTTACCTGAGTTTACCTGGAATAGTTTCCGGGGTCAACGCCCCCGCGGGCCCGGTTCCTGTGACCAGGCCTCCTGGTGGATCGAGCCTGATCAACCAGGCTTGTTACTGCTGGTGCACGCACCAACGTAACGACCACAGCCCGCTGATTCAAGGTGTGATTGTAGTCCCAGCTGGGGCTTTGTGAGGTCATCTGGGGAGACCTAATTTAAACCAATTATATGGTCACACCTTCCTTGGCAGACGTTTGTAGCCACGCCCAACGTCTGAGGTCTTTGTTCTTGACGCCTCAGACCTAGCGTCAGGTCGTACACGTGGTATTTGGAGGGTGCTTGGAACCCACAATAAAGCCCAATGAAGAAGCATGATCAAGAGATTCGAGCATAGCTGCTGCTGGATGCAGAGCTCCTGAGCAGAGACTTCGAGCGGAGCTGCTGCTGGGTGCAGGGCTCGGGAGAAGGCTGCTTAAGGCCTCTGGAGGAGAACTGTTGGAGGCATTGGGCAGAGTACGGCTTGGCGCAGAACTCGTGCTAGTGTAGTCTTGGGACCTGTGGCTTATTCCTGTAGGAACTGTCCCTCCTGTGCTATTTTGTAAGTTACATTTCAAATTTTGGTCAAGTGATTGTGTTCCCTGTCTCACGCTTATGTGTACCAACCCCATTTATCTGTTCCCAAATATATTAAAGGTACAAAAGACGAAAAAATAAACTGTGTTTTGTGAGTAAATATAATATTCACTGTCCCCGTTATTTTCTCCATTTTATTTATGTTTAGTTAAATAGTGAGAGTGTGAGCATTGTGGAGTGGGTGGGTAGAGTAATGAAGGTGAAGTTGTGGTCACCACTGACCTGTCGTTACCTACCTACCTCCGCTAATCATCTCACTCCTACCACCCTCGCCTGCCTCTCCCCTGCCTACATAATCCTACACCCCATATTCGCCCACTTATAATCTCTATTCAATCATTACCCGCCCTAACAATTGGGGAAAAACCCATGGGTGTCCTAAGCGGCGGTGGTTCTATTATTTTATAAGTAGGAAACCAGTCCGATGTGCCTAATATTGACTGCTCGTGTTATACTATGCTACCATTTGCTAGCATTTGTTTTGTGTGTTATTGATAATATATTCCTAGTGACCTTAACTGACCTTTTCTTGACAGTGGGTCTGAATAATTTGCTTGGGCGTAAATATTATATTGTGGTGGAGTTGGTTGTTGATTAGAGATAAATGGTGGGAGAATATCATATTTGGGGAGACTTTTGGGGAAGCAATTACGGCCGAAATTGAATATTTACAGAGGAATGAGAAGTCACCCAGCCCGCCTTGGAAGACTTACCCCACAACTGTCACTCCTTTGAAGAGTTGCCTTGAATTGCTGTCCACGCTGATGTGCCCAGATCACCCAGCTGATATGCCCAGTCACCCAGGCAGATGTGCCCCAGTAATGTATTGCTGCCCGGTCTGTCATCCAGGTGTGGTGGGTGTCTGTCTGCGTCACCAGCCTCTGTGACCATCACCGTCCACGGACCGCCAGTTTACCCGCAGTTGCCAGGGATGGGTGACCGCACCTGCTGTTTGAGACCCTGAAGTGACGCTCACCTCACCTCGAGCACACTGACATGAGCCTGCTACTGCTGAATGGTCGCTGCTGTGATCTGCTGAAGATGGCTTATAGCTCTTGCTGCTATGCTGGGTTTTTGGGGGCCCGTGCTGAATGCGTAGCGTGCTTGCAATGCTGTGGCCGTGCGTGTGCTGCTGTGATGTTGAGATGCAGCGGCCGTTTTGGGGCCTTTGTGATGTTGAGACGCTGCGGCCGTGCTGTGATCTGGGACCGTGCTGCGATGCTGTGCCGTGCCCTGCGATGCTGTGGCCGTGCTGTGTGCTGCTGTGATACGGCCTTGCTATGTGCTGCTGTGATACGGCCGTGCTGTGATGATGGATATGCTGTGGCCGTGCTGTGATGCTGCCTACTCAAGAGGAGATGGCGGTGAAGCATGCAGTGGTGTGTAGGGATTCCTGGCTGGTGTGCTCAGGACAGGAGAATCTACAATGAAGGAGATTGCCCATCCTCGAATGTGGAAGGAACGTGAGCCGCAGATTATGGACTCCAGCTCTGCTGGGACCAGCCTGCTTTCAAGGGCGGCATGAGGTGTGTCCCTGCATTGCTGGTCGACGCTGTGCGACGAATGTGGTGGTATATATAGAAGGGAAGGAACAGTATGGCGGGATCCCTGCAGCCATGAGAGACAATTAAGAGTGTGAATGTCCCCAGCCTACTTTTGTCTTGCAGAAGTGTTTAGTGTTTTACACTGTGTGAAATAAGGTGACCTTGAACGGTCCAATTGATTATGGCCGCCTTGATTTATTAGCCAGTGAATCCTAGTGTGCATAGGAATAATGGAGGGTCTTAGCTGCGATGCATGCCCTGTCTCGATTTTCAGATGTTGTAGTGTGCATGTGAATGTGTGCTCGAAAATGCGACCTTGGTGGTCGGAAGTGGTCCATTGCAGTTACTTAAAGAATGCAACCCGTTGAGCAGTTTCCTTTTCCCACGCCATAAAAGCCTAGAGAGGGTTTTGCCCAATGTTAACGTGCGAGGGTGACTAGCATTGGCTAGTGCCATTTCTAGTAGAAGTAGGGAAGGCACTGGAGCCCGATATGTAGGTTTAGGAGGAAATGACGGGATTAAGAGGCTTTTGCACCAGAGAGCGACTATTATGCTGGCCCAACTGCCAGGGTAAGATTAATGCTGCCTTGTTGGTAGTTAGAGGTTGAGGGAAAATAATTTGTATTAATGTATAATTTTTGTCTTTGTATTGTAATAGATTTAAGGGATAGATTAAAATATCTAATAACTAGACAAATTGACCTATTCTCAGATATTTTAAAATTGGGGGAGAAAGGGGGATGTGATGTAGTCCAGCTGGGCTTGTGAGGTCTCTGGGAGACCTAATTTAAACCAATTATATGGTCACAGCACCTTGCTTGGCAGACGTTTGTAGCCACGCCCACTCTGAGGTCTTTTGTCTTGACGCCTCAGACCCTAGGCGTTCAAGGTCGTACAACGTGGTTGTGGAGGGTGCTTGGACCACCATAAAAGCCCAAGGAAGAGCATGATCAAGAGATTCGAGCAGAGCTGCTGCTGGGATCAGAGCTCCTGAGCAGGAGAACTATCGAGCGGAGCTGCCTGCTGGGTGCAGGGCCTCGGAGACGGCTGCTGAAGTCTCTGGAGGAGACTGTTGGAGGCATTGGGCAGAGTACCTGGCTTGGCGCAGATCTCGTGCTGTGTAGGTCTTGGGACCTGTGCTTTAGTTCCTGTAGTGAACTGTCTCTTGCTATAATTGTAAGTTCCATTCATTGTTTGGTCAAGTTGATTTTTTGTTGTTCCCTGTCTCACTGCTTATGTGTACCGGGGCCGGGGCCACCCCATTTATCCTGTTCCAAATATATTATGGGTACAAAGACCGTAATAATAAACTGTGTTTGATAGAATAGTAATATTCACTGACCCCGTTTTATTTTTCCCATTTTATTTTATGTTTCGTTAAGTAGTGAGAGGGTGAGCAGTGTGGTGGTGGGTAGAGTAATAAGGTGAAGTTGTGGTCACCATGACCTGTCGTTATAACCTACCTACCTCCGCTAATCACTCACTCCTATCCCACCACGAAACTCGCCCTCCTCTCCCCTGCCTACATAAATCCCCTTACTCCCATAATACCCACTTAATCCCTATTCAATTCAATCATTACCCCCACATGACACAGGCAGAACCGACTTTAGGTGCTTGTCCAGTGCCAGCTTGAAGACTGTCAGGGGTCTGTTGGCAATCCCCCTTATGTATCTGGGAAGGCAGTTTGAACAGTCTCGGGCCCCTGACACTTATTTATGGTCTCTTAACGTGCTAGTGACATACTCCTGCTTTTCATTAGGGGATGTTGCAATCGTCCTGCCAAGCTCTTTTGCTTTCGTATAGAAGTGATTTTCGTGTGCAAGGTTCGGTACTATCCCTTCTAGGATTTCAGGTGTATATAATCATGTATCTCTCCGCCCTGCGTTCCGGTAAATGCATGGTTAAGGAACCTCTGACATGTGGTCAAACGCCTCTTGCAGTCCAAGAAAATGCAATCCACCCACCCCGCTCTCTCTTGCTACTGCTGTGTGTGTGTGTGTGAGTGTGTGTGTGTGTGTGTGTGTGTGTGTGTGTTGTGTATCGCGCCGTGCGCAGAGTTCTTGACACAGGTCTAGTTGGGCAAAGTTTTAATAAAGTGATGGTTTCTTTTCACTGTGTGAGTGAGGGCTATCACTTACACCGTATAGGCTTCTGTACTCACCTAATTGTGGTATGCAGGGGGCGAGACTCAGCTCCTGGGTGTGGTGTGTGTGTGTGTGTGTGTGTGTGTGTGTTGTGTGATGTGTGTGTGTGTGTGTTGAATGCATGGTACTGTATATATATGTAGGACACTGTTAATTACGAAAAGTAAATACAAAGCTTGAAACACTTCTAGAAACTTACTTAATTATATGAAGAGAGAGAGAGAGAGAGAGAAGAGAGAGAGAGAGAGAGAGAGAGAGAAAGAG
>NW_026492676.1:0-56815 GCF_026875155.1 Cherax quadricarinatus
CAATGGATAGTTATAACCTTTGTTGTGCCTTGGGGCCACACGGTGGTAATTCTCAATCCATGGTAGTTCTATCATCCATACAGTTCACCGCATACCTTGAAAGAAAGTAATTTTTAAAGGGCTGGCCGGTAAGCCAGGGGAAGGCCCTTTGGGTAAAATGATCAAAAGTTTTCCAACGGCGGGCCATCTGACAAAGCCCCACTCAGGAAGCATTGTCCGTTTTCCTGAAAACCTTACCTTTGGAATGTAAAATACTTAGTATGGGTTAACCTGATGGGTATAAAAATAAAAAACCCCCGTAATATTAAAAAAAAAAACATCCATAAAGGCCAAAAAACTCCCCAAAGTTTTGGGCATATTTTTGTTTGGGGGTTGGCGTAGGCTTTTGATTGGGGGAATTGAGAGTTTTAGTCTTCTACAGTGCTTATTTTCTTTGGTTTGGACCGTAACCCTTTGAGCTGTCCCCGTCACTAGACAATCCCCTTTGGTAAAGGGACATGGGTTTTAGAAACGGGGTTTTTTTTGTTTCCTTCGCGGGTCAATCACTTTAAACATCTTACATATCTGGTGTAGTGATACCTCCCGAGATTCGGGAAACCATCCAGAGCCCCGTTGGATTTTTGAGTCTGTTCCCTGATGAAATATGAGACAGGGGGTATTTTGAGTCTGTTGTCCGATGATAGTATGAGACAGGTGGTATCATGATCTGTTGCCCTGCGATAGTATGATGACAGGGGTATCATGAGTTTTGCTTGCTGAAGTTATGACAGGTGGTATTATAGTCTGTTGCTCCTCATGATGTATGATGACAGGTGGTATTACAGTTGTTGCTTCCCGCAGATAGTTTTACAGGTGGTATCTGAGTCTGTTTCCCTGCATGAAGTAGGGACAGTGGTACAGGGTCGTTGCTCCGCATGTTAGTTGATGACAGGCGGGATCATGAGTCGTTGCCCCAAAGTTGTTTAGACGGGGGTTTGAGTCTGTTCCCTGCAGATGATGTGACAGGGGTATCATGGTCTGTTGCCCTGCATGAAAGAAAAATGACAGGGGGTTCTGAGTCTTGCTCCTGCTGATAGTATGAGAAGGTGGATCTAGTCGTTGCCCCGCATGATAGTATATGACAGGTGGTACATAGTCTGTTTCTCCTGTTTATAGTTGATGACAGGGGGATCTGGTCTGTTGCTCCCGCATGATAATGATGCAGGGGGATCATGAGTCTGTTGTCCGCATGACAGTATGTGAAGGGGGTATCTGAGTCTGTTGCTCCTGCATGATAGTATGAGAAGGTGGTTGAGTCTGTTCTCCTGCATGATAGTATGAAGACAGGGGGTATATGATCTGTTGCTCCCTGTAATATATGACGGGTGGTATTGATTTTTTTTTGCCCTCATATAGATGATGACGGGGTGTACAGGTCTGTTTGCTCCTGATGATAGAAGAGACAGGGGATCATGGTCTGTTTGCCCCCTGCTTTATAGTATGAGGGCAGGTGATGACTATCTCCTCTACCCCCTGTCTTAAAGTCAATGAATTCGTTGAATTCTTCTGTTTTTTTATTCAAAAACTGCTAACGACATTTCAAGATGTAATAACTCTTTTTCTATAAAAATTTTGAAGACAAGCATCTTCCTTTCCCCCCGGGCACTGTCCCCCATGGGTTAGCTATTTTCCCCTAAAATTTAAATTTAATCGTGCCTTTGATCAAGAAATTGGGCTGTGTCACCTTGAGAGATGCTTCCGTTCCTTCAATTGAATCTCTCCTATAAATGGGTTGAATGCTCTACTTTTTCATCTGGAGAATATAAAGTTAGAAGGGCCAGGATTGAAGTTTATAAAATCCCGGGAAAATAAAACAGTTTGAATAGAATGAGAAGATAAGATGTTTTTAAAAACCTGCCAGGGATTTAAAAAATACTTTTTTACCCTTAAAGGCCAGAACCACGATTTTAATCGGGGAGAGAGGAAGTTTAAAAAAAAAAAGATAAAAATCAAAGAAATCATTTTAAAAATAATTCAGAATTTATGTGATATTTCTTTACGTGTTTTTTTTGATCCTTGCCAATGTAATACAGAGAAAATTAGGGATTTAAATGAAAAAATAATATTTGCAATCACATTTTTTAAGGAAATAGAGCAAATAAATGTTGTGGGGAGTGTCCAATTACCAAGTTTACCTTAAAGTTCTATTTTTTTAAGGAAAAACAGTTTTTTCCCCCGGTCAGTGACCCCAGGTCCTAGAGTCCCAGTCCCGGACCCAAAATGACCTCTTAATCTTTTGACTACCGCCCCAGGTGGGTTTGGGGGGCATAATAAACTTTAATAAAATAACTAATAGAGGGCACATGTGCACTCAGGCACTCCCGATATTGTTGTAAGTAAGTAAGTAAGTAAGTAAATTTTTTCAGGTATACACAAATACAGTTCATAAATTACATACATACAGCATATGTGAGAAAACCTAGTAACCCAAAAAAACCCAAAAGATGACTTATTTCCTTTGGGGCCTTTTCCCTTTTTATTAACAAAAGGTTTTAAATTTTTCTTATTATTCTCAATGAAGAAACACCTTATTTAACAAAAAAGACTTTTATACCGAGGGTCATTAAGATATCTACAATACGGGTCAATAGGGAAAGGAAAAATTTTACACGTATTTTAGCTAAAAAAATAAAAAATCTTTCCCCCTCCCTTTCTTTTTCTTCATTCACAACACTTTTTGGCAGTCTTTTGAACGGTTCTGCTAACACTCTTTTGGGCATGTGCGGGTAGTCTTTTCCTTTCCCTTTATTGTGTACAATAAAAGGTGTTTGACGCCTGGCCACTGACTGGGGGTTACAATTTGGGGCTCTCTCCCCCTAGTACTATGACTTTGGTTCCCAAACCCTTGACAAAATTGACAGAAAATTCGGGACACTGTTGGGGGGAGAAATTTTTATAAACTGATTTAGCTTCATTTTTTTTATCTTCTTAACTTCCCACATTTCCAACTGCTGAATTCATCCTGGCCCACAGTTCTCTTGGTCCCAGCCCCAATGAATTTTAGATTTTGTTCTGGGGTTTTTGCAGTTACTTTCAGTTTTTTTGTAAAGGCAGAGTACCTGAAAGCAAGCGTAATCCAATGGCATTGTAAAAGGGCTGACATAGGGCCCCCGCGAGCCTCAGTGGTAGACACTGTGTTTTGTCTATACGGGGACTCAGTCGGGCATTCGCTTTTTTTATAAAACTGTTCCCTATCTTTCTCCTACATGCAGGGTCAAAGGGTTTCCCAATTTTTTACTGATGAACCAAAAGTGATGGATCCCATTACATAAACATTCAAATTATTTACCCTTCTCGTTTATGTTTCGTTCCAAAGAAAAGGGTTTCAGTTTTCCCTGGGTTTAATATGTTTGTTGTCTACAAAACCATTTGCTGCAGGACTCCATTTCCCAGTGTTAAAACTTAGAAATATTTTGGTGGTTTTTACCGCTTTAAAACAAGCAGTCATCGCAACAGTAGGAGTTTGCACTTGACCGTAGGCATATCATTGACATAACATAAGAATAGTAAGGGACCCAGAATACTACCTTGGGGAACCCCATGTTTGGGCGGGGGTTTCTGATTCGTTTTGTTGTTTTTTAATTTGTTTGTTGCAAAGGTAGGACTTAACCAGTCTACAAAACCTATACGTAGTTTGGGGTTTCTTACTAATATGGGGGGTTTTGACATATCAAAGGGCTTTGCAGGTCAAAGGGTTACCATACCTATGGGGTTCCCCTTTTGACTTTTCAGTTCTCAGTAATCCATAGATTAAAAAGGAGTATCGGTTAGAGGTCTTCAAAACCCTTTTGATGCTATGGAAAGTGTTGTCATTAAGGTACTTAACTACTTGAAAACACCCCCCTCCAGAATTTTAGATTTTTAACTGAGTAAAAAAAGGGTTATAGTTGCTTACATCAACCTATTATTTTTTTTGAAGATAGGAGTAACTCTGGCCTCCTTGAACCCCCCCCCGGTACGGTATTGTGGGGATTGATAGATTTATTTTGTGAGCAATAGGGATTGACATTTAGAAGCACCATCTTTTAGGGCTTAGACGGGATTTATGGGCCTGTGCCTTAGTTGGGTTTAACCTCTTTGTTCTTTTTTAATGAAATCATGGATACCTTACTAGTTGAAACTGTTTGGGGGTTTCCCCTTTATTGGTATATATGTTTAAATTTCAGGGCTGTGTTAAGGGATTTTATGCAGTGGTATTTTTTTACTATGTTGATAACAATGTGTTTGTAAATTAAAACAATTTGCCACCTTAGTGTTTCGTGCATACCTCATTATCGATAGTGAGTATATGTTAGACCTATCTACTGGGTTATGGGTATACCCCAACTGTTTTTGTTGTTGCAGACTTTTTGGGTTATTTATACTCTTCAATTTTTGACAATAGGCTTTTCCTTTCTCTTTTATAAAACCCCTCCTGTTCCTCACCCCTTTGGAAACATTTAGTGCTGAAATCCTGTCTGTTTGCTTTAAAACTTTTTTTGCACTGGTCTTGAATTTTTTAATTTTCTAATATCTCATAGACCGGGTTTTAGTTCTTTGTTTAATCCTAAACCCCTTTAACTGGTGCAATATTATTAAGAATGGTGTGAACATTGTTTTGAATTTTTTCCCCGCACGTTTTTCGCCCCTGCAATTGTTACTTGTCCAGTCACAATTGTGTAGCCTATTTACCAGTGGTTTTTTTACTGTAAATTTTTTTAGTTGACCTCTTTTTTTTTTGCCTGTGTAGGCCATCCTATCCCAGTGATTTTCCTGGTGCAGTAAATGATGAAATGATCACTAAGACCTGTGGTAAAGACGCCTGACGTAATGTTTCTCAGCGCGGTTACAAAATTTGGTTTTAGGGGGGGCTGAAACTGTTATTTCCCGGGGTTTGGGGTATTAATTATTGGTGTAGCATTTAAAACCTGAATTTGCTTATACCTTTTGCATAGCCCCTTATTTTCTGCTGAAAACAGATATTGAATCGCCCTATTATTTTCTCGCAATTTTTTAACCCGGACAAACTCTGGAAAAGTTTCAAGAACTGTCCTGGGTAGGGGGGCGGGGAAAATTCCCCAAAAATGGGTTTGGTCTTGGGGAAGCAGCACTTCAAACCATAGAACTCCGTTTTTTTGTTGAAAGAATTGAGACACTTGTGCAACAATGGGAATCTTTTTTGGGAAAAAAGTTTTCCCCAATGGCTTCATCATCCAATCAAAGTAGAAATTAAGGGGGAGTAAATAGAGGGAACGTCCCTCAACCTGGATTTGAAGTGTTTTAGTCCATCACTCTGTAGTGAGAGTAGTAAGAGTGGGACTGAACCCCATGAATCCAGGTTGAGGGGGCTGTTTCCTCATCTTCTACTTCCTTACCCATTTCTACTTTGATTTGGACGTGAACCACTGTGGCGAAAAAGTTTCTAATAAAATTCCCCCGTGTTGCAAAAGTGTCTCAATTCTTTAACTTTTCGGTTTCAAAACCCATCCTCCTTTATTGTTTTTTAAAACAGGGTTTGGGTTTTAAGCTAAGTCATTTTTAATGAGGCACAACCCACCACCCTTTCGTTCCCATCTAAGCGTTTTTATTTTAACCTTTTTATTTTGACCTCTCGTCATCACCGGGTTTATCCCCAAGATTCAGAAATGGTTTTTAACGCGCCCTAATCTTTACTAGAATCCAATCTCCGCCCAAATTTTGGAAGAAGTGTTTGCTTGAATGAATAAAGGAAGGTGTTTTCATAAAACAATCATATAAACAATATATGGCAATGGGGCATTTGTATTAAAAAAAAATTTTTTGGGAAATCAATTCTCACTGCAAAGGGTAAAATGTCAAAGTGCATTTGTTTCCACAAAGAATTTGGCCCCCGTTTCTATAATTGTACATACATCCTCATGCACCCCCCCCTTACACATTTTCATAAGGTGCCCTTTTTTGTTTTTCTGCTACTTTAGTACAGTGTAGAATCTTTTTGGGGTTTTTTGGTAGTGTTGAGCTGCTTTTGGGGGTTATGTGGACGGTTACAAAGCATGGCTTTTTTCTGCAGTGTTTTAAAAATTGAGTTTTGGGGGTTGAAGGAGGGGGTCTTGGCTTCTCCAGGGGGGAGATTTGGAGGCGAAGGCCACCTCAATGGGTTGGAGAGAGTGTGAGGTGGGTGGAGTTGTGGGGGAAGAGGCTTTAAGTGAGGTGCAGTCTGTCTCTCGCGTGAGGAGGGGTAGTGGGGGAGGTACAACGGCTACCAGCATGGGTGCAGTCCAGCACCTGCTACAAGTGGCGAGTGGTTCACAGTAATAAGGCCCATCAGAGAAGGAAATTTAAAAGAGGGAGATCGAAGGTAGGAAACCCTTCTCTGTTCTTCAGGAGAATGACTTCATGGCCATTAAGGAAAGGGGTATACTGCCCCTGCTAATGGGGGAAACGCTTTTCTTGTGGTTGGTGACTCTCGGTAGATATATGGACCGTGCTTTTTGTAATAGAAAAAAAAGATAGAATAGAGTGTGCTCCCCTGGAGTGGTTGGGACTTTGCAACGGGCGGGAAAATATATTCGGGAAGGGGAAAAAGCCCTTTACGTCTCAGTGTGGGGAAAATGATATTGGGAAGGGTGGGGAGAGAAGAGCTGCTAGATTCGGTCAGATAGTTTTTCTTTAAGTCTAAGGGGGGGATCCCAATCATATGTAGATCTTTGCCTAAAGGGGGAGTAGGAATAATGGTTTTGGGGAAATTGGTAAATTGCTGGCTAGACAATACTGCAAGGAATTCAATCCCATTCTTTAACAACTGGAAAAACTTTTTATGGCAAAATGATATGTTTCAGAGGGGGGACATCTCTCTGGGGCTGGGTGGTAGTTTTTGCAGATCAATTTGAAAAGGGCCCATTGGAAATCCTATGATTTTAAATGAGGAAGATAGAGGGGGGTGGGGTGGGGAAAAAAAGGGGTTTTGCAACACGGGGGTTGGAAACAGTAATGATAAAAGGATTCAGCAAGTTTAAATAAAGACAATAGATCAGGTCAGCAGAAAAAGGGGGGACAGCAGGGGGCCAAGGGACAGCCCCTTAAGGTTTACTTTTTTAATAGCAGGGGGTAAGAAAAAAGATGAGAGCTAAGATTAATTTCAAGTGCGGAAACAAGATATTATTGCTATAACAAGACCTGGGTCAATCTGAAAGATAAGAGATGCCCTGAATGTCACATACAGGGTATAAAATTTTCCACACTGACGGGGCAAAGGGGAAAATGGGGATAGCGATTTTTGTCAGAGACAATTTAATTGTTTGTTTGACAAGATATTAAATTAGAAGCGTCAGCCCCTGAATCTTTTGGTTACAGTTCTCGAGGGGCCCAGAAAAACTAATTTTGGGTGTGATTTTTCAGGGCCCCGAATCTTGATAGGGATGCATAAACTTTTGGGGGCGAAATTGGAAGGCACAAAAAACAAAATGTTGTCTAAAAGGGGATTTCAACTATAGACAGATTGACTGGAGCAATTTGACAGGAAATTTTGATCAGGGGACTTTCTTGTACATCCCGGATTTTTTTTAAAACGTTTGGGGACAGACCCAACTAGGGGAAATAACCTCCTTTAATTGGTTCTTTTCCAGGGGAAACACTAAAATAATCTTGGTTTAAAGATGAGTTGGGGAAAATGATACAAATACTCAGTTTTTTTAAAAATCATGGAATTCCCCCAATTGGTAATCAAGTCTCCCTCCCGACTTTCCTTTTGTTTTATAGGACTGAAAAAATTCTTATTTGGGGTGAAATGGGAAAGACCTGACAAGGTATAGGGGGTGATGGTTGCCGAATGATCTTTTTCCAGGGGATAGTTCTAGCGCCAGTCAAAATTTTTTTCCAAATAGGGGAAATCAGATCAAACAAAAAAGATCTAAAAGGATGAACAATGATTAAAATATCTGAAATTGGGCAAAAGAAGGGGATATTAGGGAAAAACAAAAGAGGAGGGGGAATTGAGAAAAACGATATATTTTTAAGAGAGAAATAAAAAAGGGAATTGAAAACAAAAAGAATAAGGGTTAAAGTTGCGGAAACGAAGACTAACCCAAAAGGTTCTTTCATATCAGAAGTAAAATCAGGGGCAAGAAGGCCCACTCAAAAATTCCTCGGGTCCTCACTGACAGTGATAAGGAAAAGTGTAGAATTTTTAACACATACTTCCTCTCAGTTTTTACACAGGAGATACCAGCGATATTTTCCCGTAATGATTTAAGTAGAACAGGACGATAATAAACTGTGCACTATTAGGGTCACAAGTGACATGGCCTTAGGAAAAATAGATAAATTAAAACCTAACAAACCCCAGGCCCTGTAACTGTAGCCCAAAGGGGCTAAAAAGGGAAGTAAAAAAGGGGCTTAGCACCCCTTTGGCTAATCTTTTCAACATATCCTACAAACGGCATGGGCCAATAAGTGGAAAAATGGCAAAATTTTAAACCCATTTTCAAAACAGGGGACAGGTCCTTAGCATCGAACTAGACCAAAAGCCTAAACCCCCAGTGGGGAAAAATTTTTTGGAATCAAAATTGCCCAGGCAGTTCACCACCTGAAAAAAAATAAATTAATCACGAATCTCAGCATGGTTTACAAAGGGGCCCTTTCCCGCCTTTCAATTTATTAATTTTTCACTAAGGGATTTGAGGAGGAGACAGGTAATAATAGAATTGTGATATGGATTCAAAGGGTTTTGACAGGGCCCACATCAAGACTTTAGGAAAATTAAAGCACATGGAAAGGGGGAGAAATTTTTTTTTGGATAAGGGATGGTTTACAAAAAGCAGCAAGAGTTTTTCATAAAAGGGGAAATTAGAGTGGGAAGGTCACGAGCGGTTTCCACAGGGGTCGTGTTGGGCCCCCCGCTGTTACAAACTACATAAACCATAGATGAGGGCATAAGGCGACAGCAATTTTCCCATGACACCAAAAAAAGGCCGTCGAATTATTTTGACAGGGACATTCGAGCATCCAGGAAGATTTGAATAACGATGCAGTGGTGGGAAAGTGCGATGCAGTTTAATATGACAATGCAAAGTTCTAAATGTTGGACGGGACAATAACCAGCCAAATAAACAATAATGTAGATCTTAATTACGGATTGCAAAAAAGATTTAGGAGTTCTGTTGCAGTAATCTAAACCAAGCAACTGCATAAGTGTTCGAAAAAAGCTAATAGAACCTGGCTTCATATCAAGAAGCAAAATAATAGGGGTCCCCGGTTGTTCTTCAACTCTATACATCCTTGGTTAGGCCTCATTTAGATTATGTGCACATTTTGGTCACCGTATACAGAATGGATAAAATTTTTGGAAAATGTACAGGGGGTGACAAATTTGATCCCAGTATAAAAAAACCCTTTTCCCATGGGATAGACAAGGGCCTAAAACGCACTCCTAAAAGACGTAAAAATTAGGGGATTATGTTGAGGTGTTAATGGAAACGGAATAAATAAAGGGGATGTAAATATGTGCTAAAATACACCCTAGACGGGACTCGCAGCAAGGGTTTTAAGTTGGAAAAATTCAGATCAGGAAGGTATAGAAAGTCGGTTTGGTAATAAGTTGTGGAGATGAACAAATCCCAAGTACCGTTTAAGGCCAGAACGTTGTGTGTTTAAAAATGGGTTTGGGTAAAACATAGTGGTGGGGGGGGGGTTTAGCTATGTTTTGTGCACCAGGTGGGTTCCCCGTTTTTTCCCCCTTAAGTCAATGTCCTGCCCCTGTGGGTTTGGGTGATTGGCTTAACCGGTAGGAGACTTGGGCCCTGCCTCGCATGGGCCATGGGCCTTTTCTCAGTGTTCCTTTCGTTTTATTTCTTATAATGGGTATTGGGGTCCACATTGACCTATGTATGCATTACTTGGATTAAGGTTATCATCCCTAGCTACGACCCATTTCCCGTCTTTTTACTTTGTTTTGCCTCTGCAAATAGTTTGAGGCCCTGGATTAATTTTGGATATCACCACTTAAGAGCGCTACAATAAGACGTGAAGTTTGAACACTTATGCAACAATGGGAATTTTTTATTCAGGAAACTTTCCCCAAAACAGTGGTTCATCAGTCCAATAAAAAAGGGGAAAGGGCGAAAGGAGAGGGGAAATGGGGAAATCGTCCCTAAACCCCGGAGTCGATGGTTCAGTCCAAAAATTTAAAATGTACAGAAAAGGGGCCCGTAGACGTGGCTTTATACTGTAAAGGTGAGGTGAAGCGGCGGAGGGGGGTCATAGTGGACCATCCATATCGAAGTGGTTTTCGCCCCAAAGGGTTTGAAAAGTGTTAAAAAATCTTTGTAAAAGCCCCATGTGCGCTGTGTCTGACAGTTGTGGAATGGTTTGAAAAACCGAAAGTTGAAGTTTTGAACACTTATGACACTTCAACTGTCGGTTTTTCAAACCTTTCCCACAACGTAGAAAAGCAATCAGGGACTTGTTACAAAAAATTTTTCAAACTTTTAAACCCTTTTGGCAAGCCCACTTCGACTAGTGGATGGTACCACTATACCCCGCCCCCGCCTGTTTCCCCCTCACCTCTCACATATATAAGCCACGTTAGGGCCCTTTGCTGTACATTCTACAAGTTTGTGGACTGAACACATCGACTCCAGGTTGGGGGACTGTTTACCTCATTCCCCCCTCCCCTTACCCCCTCTTTGTATTGGATTTGATGAACCACTGTTGGCGAAACGTTTCCTGAATAAAGATTCCATATGTTGCAAAAGTGTCTCAATTTTCAACTTGTCGGTTTTTCAAACCTTTCATCACAACTGTCAGACCAGCAGCATCATGGGATCTTGTTACAAAGAATTTTTCAAAACTTGTTAATTTGGGAAAAGGGAAGACCTACTTCGACTAGTGGATGGTACCATTTGCCCCCCCGCCTCCGCCTGCTTCCCCTCACCCTCACTATAAAAGCCCGTCTACGGCCCTTTGCTGTACATTCTACAAAGATTGATGGACGAACACATCGACTCCGGTTGAGGGACTGTTTTCCTCATTCTCCTCCTCCCCTTTCCCCTTTCCCCTCTTTGTATTGGACTGATAAAGCCATGTGTGGCGAAACGTTCCTGAAAAAAAGTTTCCCCATATGTTGCATAAGTGTCTCAATCTTCAATTTGCGGTTTTTCAAACCATTCATCACAACTGCAGACACACAGCATCTGGGATCTTGTTACAAAGTTTTTTTCAACACTTTTCAACTTTGGCAAACCACTTCGACTAGTGATGGTACCACATGCCCCCCCGCCTCCGCCTCTTACCTCACCTCTCTACAGTATAAAGCCACGTTAGGGGCCCTTTGCTGAATTTCACAAGATTTGATGGACTGAACACTGACTCCAGGGAGGACTGATTACCTCTTTTCTCCTCCTTCCTTTAAAGCCTTCCCTTTGTTTTGGGAGATAAACCCACTTTGGGCAAACGTTTCCTGAAAAAAGATTCCCATATTTGCAAAGTGTCTCAATCTTAAACTTGTCGGTTTTTCAAACCACACCAATAAGAGGTGGCCCTGCTTTTGTAAAACCTTGGTAATAAATACCAAAGTTGGTTTGAAAGACACGAAAACAAACACTTAACATATTTTTAGAAACGTTTGGGTCCTGGGACCTTGATCCTTCTAAATAAGGGGTAGAAAGCTTATAAATAGGCGGAGAGTGAGGTGTGACGACGTGACCTGGGGAATTCATAAGAACAAAGAATGGAGGGAAAAGTGGGGCCTACTGGCCCAGCAGGCAGGTCCTTTTCAAAACAACCTCGCCTAGATGGGGAGGTAACGATGAAAACAGTGACTCCAACCCAACAACACAGAGTCAATGATTTCATCCTACCCGTCCCCCATCTAGGGAGATTTGTTTTATAAGGCCTCCCCGCATGGCCTAGGGGCCTTTCCCCAGGGTTTCCCCCTTTTTTTTCTTTTTGACATTCCTCAGGTCACGTGCGTCACACCTCACTCCCGCCTATATTAATGTCTTTCTACCTCTGTATGTTAGAAGTGATCAAAGGGCCCGGGGAAAAGTTTTTAATAAATATGTTATTGTTTGCTACGTGTCTTTCTACGCCACTGCTTTTGTTTGGGGTTCGGTGTTGCCATCCTTGCGTAGTGGGGTTTTTCTTTTCTGGAGGTGGCAACTGTTTGGGTTTTACTGTCCGGGCGCGTTACTCCATTCACCTTTTCCAGCCCCCTGACTGATTTCTTTCTTTATGGAATTGAAAAGAAAAATAAAATAAAAATGGGAGCCTGCACCCCTCTAAGCCCGCCCTTTTCATCTTCGCTCTTTTTTCTCATAAAAAAATAATATTTATTTCTCTTTTCCGTCCCTAGTACACTTAGATTTCTTTAGCAATCAACTGAATACGTAAAATTTCCTCTTCAAAACCCCCTTCACTGCCACTTTTTCCCTTAACTTCACAAACCCTTACAGTTAACCCCCTATTACCACTCCCCCCCCCCCCCCCACCTCACTTCACAGTCTGGCTTCCCAAATTTAAATTCAACTCCTTTCCTTCTGGGAGACCAGAAAGGGGTTAATCAAAGGTTTTTTCCCTTTCCCAAAACCCCCCAATTCCTTTATCGGGAGTTGTGTGTTTGGGTTTTTCTCCCGACCTGGGGTGCTGACTCAGCATTTTTTAAAAAACTGAGGGGAGTAACGCCACCCGACTTTTCCTTAGTTTATAGTTATTTGGTTTTTCTGCATGGTTCTCTCACTGACATGGGCACTGAAATAGGGCAGCTACAAAAAAATTAACCTTGACTATTTTAATATTCACTTCTTTCCCCCGACTGGCACTGAGGGATAACCGCCCCTACTTTGGGGTTTTGTAGTTATTTTACGATGTCCCGTGTTTTCCCTCTCGTTAGCACTGGGACAGGTGATATGATGGTGGTACAGATTGATGCTACGTCAAAGGAAGTCACAAAAATAGAGTTTCACTTCGCTATTGACGTCGGCAGTGGCTGTTTTTAATG
This sequence comes from Cherax quadricarinatus, assembly GCF_026875155.1. Classification (NCBI taxonomy): domain Eukaryota; kingdom Metazoa; phylum Arthropoda; class Malacostraca; order Decapoda; family Parastacidae; genus Cherax; species Cherax quadricarinatus. The sequence goes on from NW_026492676.1 coordinate 12,992, forward strand.
CCCGGTCAGCCCTTTTAAAGGCTCAAATCTTTTCCCCCCCTTTTGGGACGCGAAAAAAAGTCCCACGACCCGTCATTTCCTTTTAGATTAGTTTATAGGTTTTTTGCCTGTTGCTTCCCTTAAACACTGGGGCAGTTGATATGGGGGTCAGTTATTTAAATTTTGGGAAAAAAAGTCTCGTGTCGGTCCACGTCTGGCAGCGGTTGGTACTTAATCCTTTTCATTGCTCTCTAGTACCCTCATTTCGTGGGGTGACTTTTAAAAAGTCACCCTTTTGCGTAAAAATTTCCCTTTGGCTAACGGCCTTTACCAAGGGGTAGGGGAGTTAGTTTAGTTTTTTGTTTTTTTTATTAAAAAGTATATGAAACGTTTTACGATGGTTTTATTTACTTAATTATGTGGATTTATCGAGGATATGTAGGAGGGTTTTGCCACACGGAAGCATGGTAAGATTTTTTTTAAGTTTTTAATCCCGGAGGGTTAGCCACCCAGGGGTAACTAAGAAAATCCGGTCATCGAGGAAAAAAGTCTGTTTTATTTCATTGTGGTCCCCAATTTTGTCCACCCCGGATGCGACCCACACCAGTCAAAAAACCCCGGGGACCTATTTTCTATTAGGTGAACGGGACGACAGGGGTAAGGAAAAACGTCCAATGTTTTCCCCCTTGCCGGGGTCGAACCCCCCACACCGGGTGTGAAGCGAAAGCCTTCTTCAAGCCCGGGGCCCGGATATATACAAAAGTTAAATAAATTACATACATAGCACACATGAGTAATTTCCGCCACGGATAAGTTACCCGGAATTGTCCCCGGGACATCATCCTTGCATCAAACCGAGCACTTCCATTCCCCCCGGGACTGTGCCCCCCCTGGGTTTAGCTATTTTCCCTATAAATTATTTTTGTGCCTTTGATCTAAGAAAATTTGGGGCTTGCTCATCCCTTTCAGAGTGCTTCTGTTCTTCAATTGAATCCTTCCTATGAAATAGGTTGAATGCCCTTACATTTTCACTCTGGAGAATATAAAGTTAGAAGGGGCCTAGGGTTTTAAGTTTAAAAAAATCCCCGGGAAAAAAACAGTTTTGAATAGAATGGTAGAAATTTTGATTTTCTATAATCCCGCCAGGGATGTTAGAAAATACTTTTTTAGCTTAAAGTCTCAGGAAGCCAGATTTTAACTGGGGAGAGGGAAATTTTAAAAAAAACAAGATGATGAAAAAACAAAGAAATCATTTTAAAATATGTTTTAAGAATTTATTATATTTTTTATCGGTTTTCGGTCACTTGCCAAGAATACAGAGAAAATTTGGATTAACTGAAAAAATAATATTTGCAATCACAGTTTTGAAGGTAAAAAGAGCAAAAAATGTGTGTGGGGATGCCTCCCAATTTTTCGCAAGTTTCCTATAATGTGCCTTTTTTTTGGAAAAAAAATTTTTCCCCCGGTCAGTGAGCCACAGGTCGAAGGGCACACACGTGCCTCAAGGGACCCGTGTTATAGTTCACTTTCTTTTTTCTCTTTTTTCCCAAAATGGTGTCTTTTGTGACTTTTTAAAATTTACTTCTGCCTAAATTCCTGAGGCATCGGCCTTTTTACCAAAGGGGTTTAGGTGAGTTGTTTAGTTTTTTTATTTTTATTATAATACTAGTATGAAACGGCCTGGTTATATACAAAAAGTAAAAAAATTTCATACATACAGCACATGTGGAGTTACCGCCACGGATAAGTTACCCGGAAAAGGTCTGGCACATCATCCTTGCATCAAACCCCCGAGCATCTTCCCCTTCCCCCCGGGACTTGCCCCCATGGGTTTAGCTTTTTCCCCAAAAGGGGTAAATTTTTATGCCTTTGTCTAAGAAAATTGGAGCTGTGCTCATCCTTTCAGAGATGCTCCTGTTCCTTCAATGAATCTCTCCTAGAAGATAGGGCCCCAATGGGAAAAAAAATCCCTTGTTGCTTTTTTTGGGTTTTCCCAGGTTCTCTACACATACTTAGTATATAATTCTATTTAAATGTATTTGGTATACCTGAATAAACTTACTTACATACTTCTTACACTTGGGGAAAATAAAATTAGCGGGGCCTAGATTTAAGTTTAAAAAGAATCCAGTGGAAATAAGTTTCTTTGACTCCTTTTTTTATTTTTTTTTATTTTTTTTTTTTTTTTTTGGGAATTTTTCCATGATAATTGAATGTGTGACTTGTAATAAATAAAATTGAGAACCCAAAAAATGGAATAGCTTTTTTTTCATTTATCAATCCAAATAAAATTTTTAAATTTTTCTTTTAATCAAATTTTTTTATTTATATTTACCTTTTTAACTTATATTTCATCCATTAATGCCGTGCTAGACAAATTTAAAAATGCTGTACATACTCTAGTCTTTCCCCAAAATACAGTCAGTATTTATATGGTATTTTGTATTGATTTTCTTTTTTTTTTTAGATTAAAAGATTAAAGTTAATAAATTTAGATTAAAGGGATAAGAAATGCACAGGTTTGCAGTAGTTGTAGATAATGAATGTTTTTTCCGTAAAAATTACATAAATTTTTATAACATTTAAAAAACTTTTTTTGCATATTCAGAGTTTTTGAGCTCTTAAAAAATACATATCTTGTATTATTTTATTAGGTTTAATGCGTGGTATACATTGATGCTTTTATATAATACAGTAGGAACCTCGTTTCTCGAACTATTGTTCCAGAAGGCCCCAAAAAAACTACACTTAAAGGACTTTGCATGTTTTTTTGAAGGTATTTATGATTGTATTCTTGTTGTCTTGGTCTCTTTTGTAGAATGAAGGTAAACAGAAAAAAGGGACTTTGAATGGTTTACAAATAAAAGTACCTTAAAAGGGAAACTCAAACAGCGGAAATTTCGATTTTTGCTGAATTTTAAGGTAAAAAAATTGCATCATGTGTCCAATAAAAACGAAACTGATGGGCCAAAAGTTTTCACAAAGCGCGGTATTATTTAAAACCATTTTTGTCAATAATGCAGAGTTGCAAACAAATTTTATTTTTTGTGTGAAAAAAAAATTAAAAATAAAAAGCAAGCGAATATAAAAGGGCCTGAGTGGAGGAGCTATAGGAGAGAGGGAGGGGCCAGCAGGAGGAGCCTGGTTGACCAGGCAAGCACCCGACGGCCCCGCCATGGCTGGGTTTAGAGTAGAGTAACTCGAGGTTTTCTCTTCAAAGGGACAGGGACCCCCGCATCCGATGGCATCACATAACGATTAAACCCCATAAACCCCCTTCTTTATCCCAAAAATTTTCCTCCATACCCCTTAAAAAAAACCCCCTCACCCCATTTTCGTCCCAGACACGTCCATTGCGCCCCCAGGCCCCGCCTCACATTTTCCGCCCGGTGGGATTGTTTACCACCCCCCCGCGGGGAAAATCCAAACATACAATCGGAATATTTCGATACAGTGTTTTCGGTGCTTTTCTGGAAAATAAGTGACCATGGCCCCAAAAAACTTTTAGGCCAACCCTACAGCAATAAGGTGAGAATTACAATAGAGATGAGAAAAAGATCATTGGAAAGTATGAAATGGAGTGCGTTCCCCCGACTGGCCAGTTGGATAAATAAACCCCAATCAACCATCGCTACTATGGTGTACAGGCTGCTGCTGCTGCTGCACTGGTCCTGCTGCTGCTGCTGTGCATCTGTTTGCGCTCGCGTAGCATCGTCTGTTGCTGTGTAGCATGTCTGTTGCTGCTGTAGCTTTGGGCTTTGCTGCTGTAGCATCGTTTTGCCTGCTGTACATCGTCTGCTGTGCTGTAGCTTTGTCGGGCTGCTGCTGTAGCATCGTCTTTTTGCTGCGTACCACCGTCAGCTTGCTGCGCTGCTGCTGCTGTAGCATCGTTGCTGCTGCTGTAGCATCGTCTGCTGCTGGCTGTAGCATCGTTTTGTGCTTCTGTAGCACGTCTGCTGCTGCTGTACATCGTCTGTGCTGTGTAGCATGTCTGTTGCTGCTGTACCACGTCAGCTGCTGCTGCTGCTGCTGTAGCATCGCCCTGCTGCTGCTGTAGCATCGTCTGCTGCTGCTGTAGAAATCGTCTGCTGCTGCTGTAGAAATTCGTGTCGGGCTTCTTGTGCCTGACATCGTCTGTTGCTGCTGTAGCATCGTCTGCTGCGCGTACAAGCATCGTCTGTTGCTGCTGTCCCACCGAGCTGCTGCTGCTGCTGTAGCATCGTCAGCTGCTGCTGCTGCTGTAGCATCGGTCTGCTGCTGCTGTAGCATCGTCGTTGCTGCGTACACCGCAGTTTGCTGCTGCTGAGCTCGTCTGCTGCTGCGTGGGCATCGTCTGCTGCTGCTGTAGCATCGTCTGCTGCGCGGGTACATCGTCTGCTGCTGCTGTAGCTCGTCTGCTGTTTTTGTTGTACCACTGTCAGCTGCTGCTGCTGCTGTAGCACCGTTGTTGGTGTGGCTTATTGAGAATACCAAGAAACAATTAACCCCAGAGGATTTGCCACCCAGGATAACCCAAAAAGTCAGTGTCATCGGGAAAACTGTCTAACTTATTTCCATTGGGGTCCTTAATCTTGTCTCCCAGGATGCAACCCACACAAGTCGACTAACACCCAGGTGAACGGGAAAAAAGGCCTGGAACGTTTTCCCTTTGGTAAATTTTAAAGCCAGCAAAGGTTGGTTTGAGAGATTTAAGAATCAAGTGGCATACACAGTGTGAAAGGGCCCTTTCTGGAAGAAAATCCAAACGGGGCCACAGACTCAGGAGGAAAAGGCATCCCAGGACCAGTGCCATCGTCATTGCTGCATCTTCAAAAAAGGGAAAGTGCATTTATTTTTTATTTAGTAGACTAGTCATGAAACAAAATTGTGCGTACTACCTACTTTTGGCTGTATCCTTCCTTTGGTGTGGGAAAAATGTATTTTCATGTGGAAAATTTTTTTTTTTCTACTTTTGGGTGTCTTGCACGGTTTTAATTTTGATTTCCTTTATTTCTTATGGGGAAAATTCATTGCTACCGATTTTTTCGCATAACAATGCCCCCTCTTGCACGGATTAAAATGGGTATGGGGGGGTCCACTTTTAAAAGCTTTTTTGTAGTATTGGGATATTTGGAGTCACCGGGAGGGTGTTTTAGGGTCAACCCTTTCCCCCTCCCCACCCATTCATGCCCACCCTCATGGTGATCAAGCCTGATCAATCAGGCTTTTGCTGCTGCGCATAATGTACCAACTAAGCCGGGTTTGGGTCAGCAACTGATAGGTGCCAGTTCAGCCCCTCTTAGACTCAGGGGTCTATTGTATCCTCTTTTTATGTATGGGGGGGAGGCGTTGAACGTCGGGCCCCTGACCTTTTTGTGTTTTCTCGTAATGAACTCATGGACCCCTTTTTCATTGGGGGATTTTTACTTCCTGCTGATCTTTTGCTTTTATTGGAGTGATTTTTTGTGCAGTTTGGGGGGTAGTCCCCCTGAATTTTCCGGGGATATTATCTCTCTTTTTTCACCTGCATTTCCCAGAATACAGGTCAAGGGACTTAAACTGTTCCTTTTTAATTTTTTGGGGTTTTATTGACTACACAGCAGTGAAAGTTCTCTGTAGACCCATTTTGAGGCAGTTTTTTAAAACCTTTAAATGGGTCAAATTATATACACCCGGAAAATCCTAAGGGGCTAGTACCGAACTTGCACACGAAAAAACACTCACTCAAGCAAAAGACTTGGCAACGATCACCATCCCCCCAAGAAAAAACAAAGGGGTGTCACAGCACGTTAAAAAACCATACAATTTAATTCTGGGGGGGCCCCAGACTGTTCAACCCGCCTCCCGCACACATAAGGGGGATCCCCGACCCCTGGCAGTCTTCAAGCTGGCACGGGACAACACCAAAAGTCAGTTCCTGATCACCGGGGCTGTGGCTCGACGTTGGTTTCGTGCAGCCGCGCAACACCTGGTTGTGGGCCGATCCACCAGGGGGCCCGGGGTCAAGACGGGGCCCGCGGGGGCGTTACCCCCCGGGAACTCTCTCCAGGGAACTCCAGGGATGTTTGTTACGCAAGCAAAAAAAACCTAAAAGCATCTGTACACTTATGAATAAATTCCCAGTAACACCCCCGAAACCTATATGACAGTGTAAACGTGTTTTTTGGGTTTTTAATCACCGCAAAGGGAAAAAAGGGGGTGATTCACTTTAAGGGATATTTGCTTTATGGCGGATTGTCTTAAAAAGGCCCCCCTTTCCCTTTTTCCCTGACTAAATTTTTTTAAATAATCATTTCAATGCTGGGAAATGCATTCATTGCCCCCCCTATTTGGGGGAAAATATCATGACTGGGGGTTTTTTTTTTTTTTTTTTTTTTTCCCATCCATTTTTGGGAAAACCAAAAGGTGCTGAATGGGAGGGGCCTCTGTATTTTCAAAAGCATTTTGGTAGTTAATTTCACAGCAGGAGTGGGGACACCCCTTTTGCCATCACAACTTTAGCAAAAACAATTTAGAGCCTGAGAGCTTTTCTGTGAATTTATAGTTTTTTCATATTTTCTTAGATAACTTGCATTCATATTTTAGTAAAAAATCTTCATGGCTGGTAAAATATGGTATTTTTACTTGTTTGCAGGTGATTGTGGTTTTGGAGGAGGCAGGTGTTGGTTTGGCAGGTAAATTGTGCAACGCCATCATTTTTGATAGGAAAAGTACAGGGTCACACCTACCCTTTCCCCCACATTTCAATATCAACAAGCAATGACAACTATAGTGAATAGAAAACTTCATTATTTTTTAGTTTTGATGAATTATGGAGCTTGTTTTTTTTTTTTTTAGGGAGGTGTAATGGATGTAACCCTATTGCCCCCCTATGTTGTTCAGTTCATTTTAGATGATTTTGTGAAAAGACACCTTTTTTTCAAAACTTTATTATTTTAATGGCCACCTGTATATTTTAATTCTGAAAAAAGAATCTTTTTCTGGGGTAAAAAACACAAGTACAAAATTTAATGAAACTTGCAAAAAAAAAACTTCAAAGTTAGCCGTCTGGGGTAATTTACGCATTTTGGGATATCTTCCAATTTGAGCTCATTTTAAGCCAATTCCATTTCCAATTTGACAGAATTCTTGTTTTTTTTGCTAAAACGTTTCCTTTTATCTTTGACACAAATAATTGCCCTTGAATTATCAGTATTGCCGTAAAGTGCCAATTTGCTAATTTGGAGTCCCAAAAAACATTCGAACATTAAATAAAGCCTAAAGCATTTTTGCTTAATAAAGCCCAGGTTTTTTCCTTTTCCCCAAAGTAATTTTAAACCTTTCTTTAACGGGGTTGGTAGGCCCAATAATGAAAATTGGGGGTTTCCCTTTTTTTTCAAACGAAAACCCGTTAAAATTTTTTTGAATTTGGGGATTTTGTTTTTTGGGGAAAAGGGGTTCTTTGTGGTGAAAAAAAAAAATTTAAAAATGTTTTTTGGTTATTTTTGAATGGGTTAGGTTTTTGTAAAAAGGGGAGGGGTGTTTTGTTTTATTTTGAATTTCCCAAAAAAAAAATTTTAAACCCTTTCTCAGTAAAATTAACCATATGATTGGGTTTTTTTTGGAACCCTTTTCGCCTAGTTTAAAATAATTGTGGGGGGGTATTTTGGGGTTTTTTTTGGGGTGAAAAATTTTTTTTTGGGTTTTTTGGGGTTTTAAAAAAGTTCTTTGTTTGTGGGTTTTTTTTAAGGTTAAAAGGGGTGCCTAAAAAAACCTGTTGGGGGATTTTTTTTTTTTTTTGGGGGGGGGGGGTTTTTTTTGAAAAATGTTGTTTGGTTTGTTGTTTTTTTGTGTTTTTGTGGGTTTTTTTTTTATTTTTTGATTTTGTTTTTAAAAAAAAGGGGGTTTTTTTTGTTTTATTTTTGGGTTTTTTTGGGGGGTTTTTTTTTTTTTTTTTTTTGTTTTTTTTTTTTTTTTTTTTTTTTTTTTTTTTTTAATTTGTTTTTTTTAATTTTTTTTTTTTTGTAAAAAAATTTTTTTTTTTTTTTTTTTATTTATTTATTATTTTTTTTTTTTGTATTTTAAAAAAAAATTTTTTTTTTTTTTTTTTTTTTTTTTTAAAAAAAAAAAATTTTTTTTTTTTTTTTTTTTTTTAAAAAAAAAATTTTTTTAAAAAAATTTTTTTTTTAAAAAAAAAAAATTTTTTTTTCCCCAAAAATAAAAAAAAAAAAAAAAAAAAACCCCCCCCCCCCAATTTAAAAAAACCCCCCCCCCTTAAAAAAACCCCCCAAAAAAAAAATTTTTTTTTTTTTTTAAAAAAAAAAAATCAAAACAAAAAAAAAAAAAAAATTTTTTTAAAAAAAAAATTTTTTAAAAAAAAAAAAACCCCCTTTTTTAAAAAAAAAAAAAATACATTAAAAAAAATAAAAAAAAAATTTTAAATAAAAAAAAACAAAAAAAAAAAAAAAATAACAAAAAAAATTTTTCAAAAAAAACAAAAACAAAAAAAAACAAAACCCAAAATACAATTAAAAAAAAAACAAAATAAAAAAAAATAAAAACAAAAAACAATAAATAACAAAAAAAAAAAAACAAAAAAAAACAAAAAAAAAATCATAAAATTAAAACCCAAAAATAAAAAAAAAAAAAAACAAAAAAAAAACAAAAAAAAAAAAACCCCTTTTAAAAAAACAAAAAAAATAAAACAAAAAAAAACAAAAAAAACAAAAAAAAATCCCAAAAAATATAAAAAAATAAACCAAATTTTAAAATAAAATAAAAAAAATTTAAAAAGGCACAAAAACAGGCAAGTTTTTAACATCAAACTCGAAACAAGGGGGGTTTTTGGTTCGGTTTGGAATTCCAAAAGGGCTTTTTGGGTTTTTAGGAAGGTTTTTGTCTGGTAATCCCCAAGGGCTGAGGGGAATTTTTTAGGGTTTATTGGTTTTGCTTGAAACACTGATTGAAAAAATTTACACAGAAACAAAAGTTTCTTTGGTTTAAAGGACCAAAAAGTTTAAAACTGGCTCAAAGTTGGGGAAAATTTAATTTTTGACATTTTCCCAAGGGACGATGACCCCAAACCCCCCCTCAGTCATTAATGGTTAATAGGTTTGATTAAATATTACTACCAGAAACCATACCAATCATTCATGGTTTATTTTTTCGAGAAATGGGTAAAACTATTTTTTGTGAGAAAAAATGGGGGCAAGAAAAATCCCCTCTCCTCACTTAAAAGGGGGAGTTCCTTTCCTAAGACCATGTCATTTAAAGGTCATAAGGAGGAGCATGCTAAAAATGTTAGGGGCTTTTGTAAACCTCTTTGATATTTTTTTAAGTCACCTTTCCACTATTTTAACTTTTTTGTTTATGTAAAAATTTTTAATTTTTTATACAGTGTGACTTATATTTAAAAAAAAGAAGAAAACAGCTTTTTAAATGCATTACTTGGGTATGATACGGGGTCAAGCCCGTCGTAATACGGGCAGGAAAACGTTACATTGGGGAAAAGTTGTATGGAAAAAGACCGGGCATGTAAATTATGAAAAGGGGAAATGCTTTAGTGCCTTTTTTTAATTTACAGTATTTTTTGGGACTCCAAATTAGCAAATTGTGCACTTTACAGGCAATATGATAATTAAATGGCAATTACTTGTGCTAAATAATAAAAGGGAACATTTTTTGCAAAATAACCAAAAATTTCTGTCAAATTGAGCAAGGGGAAAGGCTTAAATAAGCCAAAATTGGGGAAGATACGCCAATGCGAAATTACCCTCAAGGCTAACTTTGCCAGATTTTTTGCAATTTTTCATTAAATTTTTTTCTTATTTATTACCCTCAAAAAAAGATTCTATATTTCAGAATTAAAAATATACGGGTGGCCATTAAATAAAAATTTTACAAAAAATGGTGCTTTTAAAAATCATCTAAAATAAAACTAAAAAACATAGGGGAAACAATAGGGTTAATCATTACACCTCCCTAAAAAAAAAAAAAAAAATTTCCCATAATTCATCAAAACAAAAAATAATGATTTTCTTTTCCAAGTTGCATTGCTTTTTGATATTGAAATGTGGGGAAAGGGGTAGGGTGACCCGGTAAAATACCTATGAAAAACATATGATAGGCATCCCAAAACTTTTCCCTGCCAAAACCCAAACACCTCCTCCTCCAAAACCACAATCACCTGCAAACAAGTAAAAAACCATTTTTACCAGCCTGAGATTTTTTACTAAAAATGAATGAAATTTTAATTTAAGAAAATATAAAAAAACAAAAAATTCACAAAAAAGCTTCATAGGCTCTCAATAGTTGTTCAAAAGTTTGATGGCATAAGGGTCTCATCCCGCGTGAAATTAACTACCAGAATGCTTTGAAATACAGGGGACCGCCCATTCAGCACCTTTTTGGTTTTTCCAAAATGAGGGGGAAAAAAAAAAAAAAAAAAAGACACCCCCAGCATGTACTATCTTCCCCAAGATAAGGGGGGCAATGAAGCATTTCCCACATTAAATATTACTGTAAAAAATTTAGTCGGGGGGAAAGGGGAAAAGGGGGTCTGTTAAGACTATCCCCATAAAGCAAATATCCCCTTAAAGGAATCCCTTTTTTCTTCACTTGTCGGTGCATTGAAACCTAAAAAACGTTTACACTGCATATAGGTTCGGGTGATTACGGAACTTTATTCATGAAGGTACAGATTTTTTTGGGTTTTTTTTGGCATATGCAAAACAAACATACCTGGAGTTTACCGGGAGAGGCCCGGGGGGTCAACCCCCCGGGGCCCCACTCTGCCCCGGGCCCTCCTGGGGTCAAGCCTGATAAACCACTGTTGCTGCTGGCTACGCAAACCAACGTACGACCACACCCGGCTGATCGGGGGGAACTGACTTTGGGTGTTCCCCCAGTCCAGCTTAAAGACTGCCAGGGTTTTGGGGGGTGACCCCCCTTTTTGTGTGCTGGGGGCAGTTACATCTCGGCCCCAGACACTTTTTGTATGGTCTTTTAACGTGTATGACACCCCTGTTTTTCATTGGGGGGGTTTGGTGCATCGTCTCCCAATTTTTTGCTTCGTGTGAGTGATTTTGTTGCAAGTTCGGTATAGCCCCTTAAAGGATTTTCCGGTGTTTAAAATCATACCCATTTAAAGGTATTAAAAAACTGCTAAAAGGGAAATCTACAAGAACTTCACTGCATGTAAGTAAATAAAACCCTAAATTAAAAGGAAACAGTTTAAGCCCCTTTGCCCTGTATTTCTGGGAATGCGGTAGAAAATGCATGATAAAACCCGGAAAAAATCTCAGAGGGACTACCCCCAAAGCTCACCACAAATCCCCCCAATAAAACAAAAGCCAGCAGAAGTGAAAACACCCCCCAATGAAAAGCAGGGTCCAGAGTACTTTACGAGAAAACACAAAAAGTTCAGGGGCCCAAGACTGTTCAACTGCTCCTAGCATACTAAAAGGGGGGATTACCAAAAACCCCCCGAATGTCTAAGGGGGATGACGGCCCCTATCCATTGTGACCAACCAGGCGTATTTGGGTAATATCACCCGACAACACCGATTGTCGGGCTCGATCCCCTGGGGCCGGTATGAACTGGGGGGAGAGGGGAAAGGTGTTACCCTAAAACACCCCCAGGTGTACTCCAAGTATCCCAACACTACAAAAAAGTTATACAGTGGCCCCCCGCATACCGTTTTTAATCCGGCAAGGGGGTAATTGTTATGCAAAAAAATCGGTATGCAATAATTTTCCCCTAAAAATAATGAAATCAAATTAATCCTGAAAACACCCAAAAGTATAAAAAAAAAAATTTTACCACTGAAATATACTTTTTCCTACACCAAAGGAAGAACATGCAAATAAGAGTATACATGCACAGTATATTTTGTGATGACAGTCTACTAAATAAGAATAAATGACACTTACCTTTATTGAAGAGCAGCAATGGAGGGCACTGTGTCCTGGGAGTCCCTTTTCCTCCTGAGTACTGTAGGCCCGTTTGGCATTTTCTTCCAGAACAGGCCCTTACACCTGGTTGCCACTATATTCTTAATCTCTCAAACCAACCTTTCGGCTTTAAATTCACCAATATAACATAGTTGGGGGCATTTTTCCCCTTTTCACCGGGGTGTTACCCGACTTGGTGGGTTGCATCCTGGAGACAAGTTTAAGGCCCCCAAGGAAATAATTTGACAGTCTCGATGACCGATTTTTTGGGGTACCCGGGGTGGAAAATCCTCTGGGGTTAATTGTTTCTTGGTATTCTCAATAAGCCACCCCAACACGGGTTTAAGCAGCAGCAGCACTGACGTGGTACAACAGCACAACGATGCTACAGCAGCACAGCGAGCTACAGCAGCAGCAACATGTACAGCAGCACAACGATGCTACAGCGCACCCAGACGATGCTAAGCAGCAGCCTAGGTAGTACACAGCAACAGACATGCACGGGAGCCAGACGAGCTACAGCACAGCCAGTGACGATGCTACAGCGCAGCAGCACTACGGTGGTACAGCACAACAGACGATGCAACAGCAAAACAGACGATCTACAGCACAACAACGAGTACGCAGCAGCGACGATGCTCAGCACCAGACATGACAGCAGCAGCAGACGATGCTACACACAGCAGACATGCTACAGCACAGCAGCAGCAGCGCGGGGGACAGCCAACAGACGATCTCCCAAAAAGGCGCGATGTACAGCGCAGCAGCGACTACAGAAGCAGCAGACATGCTACAGAGCAGCAGACGATGCTACGCACAGCAGCGACCACCCAAGCAGCAGCACAGCTGACGGTGGACAGCAGCAAAGACGAGAACAGCAGCACAGACAATGCTACAGCACACAGACGATGCTACGCAAAACAGACGATCTACAGCACAACGAAAATGCTACAGCAGCAACAACGATGCTCGCAGCAACAACGTGCACGAAAGGGCAGACAGATGCTACAGCGCAGCAGCGCTGACAGTGCGCAGCAGCAGCGCGTCCAAAAATTAGCATGGTTTTTGGGGGTTTATTACCCGGGCCAGCCGGAGATACGCACTCCACTTTATATATCATGATCTTTTTTTTCATCCTATTGAAATTCTCCCTTAGCTGTGGGGTTGGCACTAGAAGCTTTTTTGGGGGCCCATGGGCACTTTTTTTCCGAAAAAGCCCCCGAAAACACTGTAAAAAAAATATTCCGATTGTATGCTTGGATTTTACCGCGGGGGGCGGCGTAAACAATCCCCCGGGGGCACATGGAGGGGGCTGGGGCGCCATTGGACGGTTCGGACGAAAATCGGGGGAGGGGGTTTTTAAGGGGTATGCGGGGAAAAATTTTTGGGTTTAAGCAAGCGGTAGCGGTTTAATCGTTAGTGTTCCCATCGGTAGGGGGGGTCCACTGTCCCTTTAAAAGGTAACTCTGAGTTACTTATTTCTGAGCCCCCCCATGGCTGGGCTGTTGGTCTTGCCTGGTCAACCAGGCTCCTCCTGCCGGGCCCCCTCCCTCTCCCTAAGCTCCCCCCCCGGGGCCCCTTTTATATTTGCTTGCTTTCCATTTTGAATTTTTTTCACACAAAAAAAGAAATTTATTTTTTGGGCAGACAGCATTATTGACAAAAAGGGTATAAGTAATCCACGCATTTGTAAAGCTTTTTGGCCCATCATGAGTTATTGGACACATGATGAAATTTTTTTATTTTTAAAATTCAGCAAAAACAAACTTTTTCCGAGTTTGAGTTCCATTTAAAGGGTATTTTTAGTCTGTAAACCTTTTTAAAATCATCTCTATTTTGTTATATCCTTCTTCATCAAATGAACCAAGAAAACAAGAAAAAACATAAATACCTTACAAAAAACATCAAAGTCTCTAAGTGTAGTATTTTTGTGCCTTCGGGAAACAATTATGTTCGGTCCCGGGGTTCTACTGTATTATATAAAAGCATCAATGAAAACCACAGCATTAAACCTAATAAAAAAATACAAGATATGTAGTTTTAAGACGCCTAATACCTGAAAGCAAAAAAAGTGTTTAAATGCTTATAACATTATGAAACCATTTTTATGAAAGAAAAAATTCATTATCTAAACACTGCAAAACCTGTGCATTTCTTTTCCCCTTTCTAAATCAAATTTACATTTTAAAATCCATTTAATCAAAAAAAAAAGAAAATCAAACATAAACCCAAAATACAATACTGTACGTTTTTGGGAAAGACAGGTATGTACAGCTTTTCTAAATTTGTCTAACAGGAAAAAGGGAGAAATTTAATTTAAAAAGGCTACAATAAAAAACAAAGTTGATTAAAATGAAAACTTTTAAAAATTTTTTTTGGATTGATGAATGAAAAAAAAGCATCCAGTTTTGAGTTCATCAAGTTTATTTATGTACAAGCCCAAAATTTCATTTCATGTGCAAATTCCCAAAAAATAAAAAAAAAAAAAAAAAAAAAAAAAAAGGGAGTCAAAGAAAACTTATTTCCACTGGGTTTTCTTAAAAAATTCAATCCTAGGACCCTGCAACTTTTATATTTAGAGTGTAAGTAAAGGGAAGAAGTTTATTGGGTAAACCCCAATACATTACATAGAATTATCATACATAGCAGCATAGTGTAAAGAACCGGAAACCCCAAAAAAAGTCAGACAAGTGACTTTTTCCCTTTGGGGTCCTATCTTCATAGGGAGATTCAATTAAAGGAACGGAAGCACTCGGGGAAGGTGAGCACAGCCCCAAATTTCTTGCAAAGGCATAAAATAATTATTTTTTTAAGGGAAAATAGTAAACCCAGGGGGCACAGGCCTGGGGGAAGGAAGAGCTCGTGTTTGATGCGGAGATGATGCCTGCCCAAATTCCAGGTAGATTTTTCCGTGGGGGAATTCCACATTGCGCTATGTAGAAATTTATTTATCTATTTGTTAATCCGGGCCCCTTTCTATAGTTTATAAATAAAACTAAATAACTAAACAAATCCCCTGACACCTTGGTACAAGGCCGTTATGCCTACAGGAATTTTACGGCAGAAGGACTTTAAAAAGTCACCCCACTGACCCGTGGGTACTAGAGAGCAATGAAAGTGCAACTTAAAAGGGGAGGCCGAGTGACTGTGTCCCTCTGCGACCTGGGGCTCACTGACCAGAAAACTTTTTTTTTCCTTAAAAAAAATAGGCATATATGGGTTAAATTTGGAAAATTGTGGGGCATCACCCACCACATTTTTTGCTCTTTTTACCTTCAAAAACTGTGATTGCAAAATTTATTTTTTCAGTTAAGCCTAATTTTCTCTGTATTACATTGGCAAGTGATCACAAAAACACGAAAAAGAAAATCAATAAATTTCTGTAAATCATTTTTTAAAAATGTTTCTTTGATTTTCATCATTTTGGGTTTTTTTTAAACTTCCTCTCTCCCAGATTAAAATCGGGTTTCCCTGAAATTTTAAGGCTAAAAAAGTATTTCTAAACCCCGGGCGGGTTTATGATACATCATATCTATCTCATTCTATTCAAACGTTTTTTTTCCCACTGGGATTTTATAAACTTAAATCCTAGGCCCCTTCTAATTTTATATTCCCAGAGTAAAAATTAAAGCATTAACCTATTTCATAGGAGAATTCAATTGAAGGAACAGGAAGCATCTCTGCAAGGATACACCTCCAATTTCTAATAAAAGGCACAAATAATTACTTTTAAAGGGGGAAAAATAGAAAAAACCCATGGGGGCACGTGCCGGGGGAATGAAATGCTCGGTTTGATGCAAGGATGGGCCAGGACCAATTCCAGTAACTTACCCGGCGGTAATCTACTCTGTGCTGCTATGTATGATAATTTTTTTAACTATTTTTTAATATCCCAGGCCCGGGGCTTAGTAAGCAAGGCTTTGCTTCACACCCCGAGGCCCGGGGGTTCGACCCGGCAAGGGTGAAAACTTTGGGACGTGTTTCCCCTTACCCTGCGCCCCTTTCACCTAAATAAATGGGGACCCGGGGTTAGTTGACGGGTGTGGGTCGCACCCTGGGTGGACAAAATTGGGACACAAGGAAATAAAACAGACAATTCCTCGATGACACGCTGATTTTCTTATTATCCGGGTGGCTAACCCCTCCGGGATTAAAAACTGAACAAAATCTTACCTGCTCATCCTGTGGGGCAATAACCCCCAACAACCCTACAAAAAAATCCTCATAATTAAGAAAAAAAAACCCACGAAAAGTTTCATAACGTATTAAAAAAAAAACAAATAATAAAAAAACTCACCGACCCTTGGTAAAAGGCCGTTATGCCTAAGGAATTTTAGGCAAAGTGACATTTAAAGTCACACCACTAAACCCCATGAGGTACATAGAGAGCAATGAAAGGCTTTCAAGTAAAGACCTTCCCCAACGGGACCAGACACAGCGTTTTCCAAAAAAGAAATAACTGACCTCCATATCAACGCCCCGTGTTTAAGGGGGAAGAAAACAGGGCAGAAAACCGATCAAAAAATCCCAAAGGAAAAGACAGGTCTGTGGGACTTTTTTCGTCGGCCCAAAACGGGGAAAGTTTTTGAGCTTTAAACATGGCTGCCCGGCATTCAAACAGCAGCTATGCCAGACGTACAACTGCGAAGTGAAACTCTCTCTTTGCGACGTTCACTGTTGACTACATCTATCTGTACCCCCTCAATCCCTGTCCAGTGCTAACGAGGGGGAAAACAGGAGACATCTCAAATAAACAGAAAAACTCCAAAGTATGGAGGGTATCCCTCAGGCCAGTCGGGGGAAGAAGTAAAAAGTTAAATAGCAAGGTTAATTTTTTGTAGCTGACCTATATTCCTGACCGGTACAGTGAGAGAATCATAGAGAAAAAGCCAAAATATACTAAAAACCCAAAAGGGAAAAGTCGTGGCGTTACTCCCCTCAGTTTTTTAAAAAGGGCTGAGTCGCAGACCAGGTCAGAGACAAAACCCAAACAACTCCCGAAAAATGGAATTGAGGGGATTTGGAAAAGGATAAAAATTGTTTAAAACCCTTTCTGGTTCCGAAGGGAAAAGGAGTTAGAATTTAAATTGGTGAACCCGACTGGAAGGAGGGGGGGGGGAGTGTGTAAAAAAAGGGTTACTTAAGGGTTTTGTGAATTAAAGGGGGGAAAGTGAGCAGTGAAGGGGGTTTTGAAGAGGAAATTTTACTAGTAATTCAGGGGATTGTTTAAAGCAGATACAAGGACTAGGACGGGAAAAGAGAAATAAATATTAGTATGATAAAAGAGCGAAATGAAATGGCGGGCTTAGGGGGGTTTGCAGGCTGCCAAAATTATATTTATATTTTTTTCTTAATCATGAAGAAAGAAAACATATGGGGGGGGGGAAAAAGGGGAATGGAGAACAGCGCCCTGGACAGTAAAAGCCCCAAAAGTTGCCTCCTACCCGAAAAGAAAAACTCCATCGCAAGGTTGGCAACCCGCATCCCAAAAAAAACAGTGGGTAGAAAGACACGTAAGCAAACACTAAACATATTTATTAGAAAAAATTTCGGTCCTGGGGGCCTGATCATTCTAACTCAAGGGAGAAAGACATTTTATAGGCGGAGAGTGGGTGACGCACGTGACCGAGGAATGTCAAAAAAACAAAAGAAGGAGGGGAAAACTGTGGAAGGCCTACGGCCCTGCGAGGAGGCCTTATCAAAACAACATCTGCCCATGATGAGGAGGTAACGAGAAATCTGTGACCTGTGTTGTTGGTTTGGGGTCCTGATTTTTATCGTCTACCCGTCCTATCATAGGCAAGGGTTTTTTTTGATAAGGGGCCTGCCCCCCATGGGCCAGTGGGCCCTTACAGTGTTCCTCCATTCTTATGTTTTTTATAATTCTCAGGTCACGTGGTCACACCTCCCTCCGCCTATTATTAATGTCTTTCTACCTCGTATGTTTTGAAGTGATCAAGGTCCCAGGACCGAAAAGTTTTTTAAAAAAAATTTTTTTAGTGTTTGCTTACGGCTTTCTAAACCAACTTGTCGGGATTTATTTCCCAAAGGGTTTAACCAAAAACAGTGGCCACAGCTTTATTGTGAGAATGGTTTGAAAAACCGACAAGTTGAAGATTGGACACTTAGCAACTTGGAATCTTTATTCAGAAACGTTTGCCACACAGGGGTTCATCAGTCCAAACAAAGAGGAAGGCGTAAGGAGAGGGGGAATGAGGGAAACAGTCCCTCAACCCGGAGTCGATGTGCAGTCCTCAATCTTGTAAAAAAATTCAGCAAAGGGCCCTAGACTGGTTATAACTGTAAAAGGGGAGGGGAAGCAGGGGGAGGGGGTCATAGGGGTACCATCCACTAGTCAAGAGGTCTTCGTCCAAATTAAAAAGTGTTTTAAAAATTTTTTGTAACAAAAAATCCCCTGATGCGCTGTGTCCCCCAGTTGTGATGAAGGTTGAAAAACCGACAAGTTGAAGATTGAGACCCCTTATGCAACTATGGGATTTTATTAGGAAACGTTTCGCCCACAGTGGCTTCATCAGTCCCAATACAAAGGGAAGGCTAAGGAGAGGAGGGGAAAGGGAAACATCCTCAACTGGAGCGAGTGTTTATCCCCCAATCTTGTAGAATGACAAAAAAGGGCCCTAACGTGGCTTTTTACTGTGAGAGGGGAGGTGAAGCAGCGGAGGCGGGGGGCAAGTGGTACCCTCCCCTAGTCAATAGGTCTTGTCCAAAGTTGAACAAGTGTTGAAAAATTTTTTTGAACAAGATCCCATGAGCTGCTGTGTCGACATTGTGATGAATGGGGTTTTAAAAACCCACAATGAAGATTGAGACCTTAGCAACATATGGGAACTTTATTCAGGAAATTTTTGCCCACAGGGCTTTTCAGTCCAAACAAAGAGAAGGCGTAAGGAGAGGAGGGGAATGAGGTAATCAGTCCCCCAACCTGGGTCGTGTGTTCTCCATCAATCTTGTAGAATGTACGCAAAGGGCCGTAGACTGGGTTTATACTGTGAGAGGTGAGTGAAGCAGGCGGAGGCGGGGTCATAGTGGTACCATCCATAGTCGAAGTAGGTCTTCGTCCAAAAGGTTGAAAAGGTTGAAAAATTCTTTGTAACAAATCCCATATGCGCTGGTCTGACATTGTGATGAAAGGTTTAAAAACCCAAGTTGAAGGTCTAAGTGTTCAATCTTCAATTTCGGTTTTCAAACCATTCACACAACTGTCAACACACGATCATGGGATCTTGTACAAAGAATTTTTAACCTTTTTAAACCTTTGGACGAAAACCCACTTTGATATGGAGGTACCACTATGACCCCGCCTCCGCCTCTTCACCCCCCCTCTCTACATATATAAACCCCGTCACGGCCCTTTTCTGTACTTCTACAAAGATGGAAATGAAAAACATCGACTCCGGTTTAGGACTTTACCTCATTCTCCTCCTTCCTTCGCCTTCCTCTTTGTATTGGACTGATGAAGCCACTGTTGGCGAAACGTTTCCTGAAAAAAAGATTCCCCTATTTTGCATAGGGTTTTTCAATTTTCACGCTCTTATTGTAGCGCTTTAAGGGTGATACCAATTAACCAGGACCCAAACATTTGCGAGGGAAAACAACAGATAAAAAGACGGGGATAAACGGGGTTAGTAGCTAGGGGGAAAAACCTAACCCCCTAAGTAAAAGCATACATAGGTCAAGTGAGACAAACAGCCATTATAGAAAATAAGAAAGAAGGAACATCAGAAGGGCCCATGGCCCTCGAGGCAGGTCCAAGGGCTCCTACCGTTAAGCCAGCACCCAAAACCCAGTCAGGTAGGTCACATTACTTAAGGGAGGAAACGGCAACCGACCTGGTAGCACAGCTTCAGTCTAACTCACACCCACCCACATCCACTCATTATTTATCCAACCATTTAAAATACACAACGTTTTGGGCCCCTTTTAACGGTACTTTGGGGTTTGTTCCCCTCATCCCAAATCTTTACCCAAACCCGTACTTTCCCAATCCTTCCGAACTAAATTTTTTCCCAAATTTTAAAACCCTTGCTGCGAGTCCTGTCTGGCTAGATATTTTCAGCACACTATTTAATCCCCCTTTTTTTATTCCTGTCTTCCATTTATACACCTCAATCATTCCCCCCTAATTCAGCTTTCTAAAAGTCGTTTTTAGGCCCCTTTGTCTTCCTCATAGGGGAAGGTTTTTGAACATGGGGTCAACTTTGTCACCCCCTGTAATTTTTTCCCGAGAATTTATTCCATTCTGTAATACGGTGAAAAACTGTGCAGCAAATCAAAGAGGCCTAAACCCAAAGGTGTATGAGTTTAAGAACAACCTGAGGACTCCATTATTATGCTTTTTTGATATGAACCAAGGGTTTTATTACTTTATTTCGAACATTTTGCACTGTTGTCTTGGGGTTTAGATTACTGCTAACCAAACTCCTAACTTTTTCGCAATCGTAATATTAAAAATACTTTTTGTTTAAATGGGCATGGTTTTTGTCCCCGTCCCCAACATTTAGAACTTTGCATTTGTCTATATTTAAAATGCATCTGCCCTTTTCCGCCACTGCATCAGTCTATTTAAATCTTCCTGGAGTGCTCGAAGTCCTCGTCAAAAGAAATTTGCGGCCCATTTTGGTCATCGGGAAACTTCCCAGTCGCTCTTTATGCCCCATTATTCGTTTTTTTAATTTTGAACAGAGGGGGCCCAACACTGACCCCCGTGGAACACCGCCGGACATTCCCCACTCTGATTTTCCCCCCTTTATGCAACCTTCTGCGCCATTTGTCAACATGCCTCTACCGGAAAAAATTCTCCCCATTCCAGTGCTTTAATTTTTCCCCCAAAATCTCTGTTGGGACCCTGTCAAAAAACCTTACTAAGCCATATACACAAATTTTATATTCTTACCATGATCTACCCCTCAAATACCTTATGAAAAAAATTAATAAAAAACGAAGGAGGAAAAGCCCCCTTTTTAAAACCCTGCTGAGATTTGTTGATTAATTTTTTGTTTTTCAAGGTGGGTAAACTGCCTCGGCAATTATTGATTCCAAAAATTTTCCCATATGGGGGTTAGGCTTATTTGGGCTATAGTTCGATGCAAAAGGGCTGTCACCCGTTTTGAAAATAGGTAAACACATTTGCCTTTTCCCCTTATCTGGGACCATGCAGTTTGTAGTGATAGTTAAAAGTTTCCAAAAGGGGGGGCTAACCCTCTTACATCCTTTAGAACCTTGCATACAGTTCTCAGGGCCCTGGGGGTTTTTTAGGTTTTAAATTTTTCTATTTGCCCAAGGGCCATGTCACTTGTGACCCTAATAGTGCACGTTTATTATCGTTTTTCTAATAATTTTCATTTCTGGAATACGCTGTATCCTCCGTGTAAAAACTGAGAGGAAGTATGTGTAAAAATTCTACACATTTCCTTACACTGTCGTGAGCTGACCCGAGGGAAATTTTGAGTGGGCCCATCTTTTTCCCCGATTTACTTCGTATACCTGAAAGAAACCTTTTTGGGGTTTGTCTTTGATTCCTTAACTTTTAACCCCTAAAATCTTTTTGCTTTTTAATTCCCTTTTTTATTTCCTCTTTAAATGAAAAATCGATTTCTCAATTGCCCCCCTCTCTTTTGATTTGCCTAAATCCTCTCTTTTGACCAATCAGATATTTAATCTATTTTTATCCTTTTGGATCATTTTTGTTTGATTGATTTCCCTATTTGGAACATAATTTTACTGAGCACTGAACATGCCCGGAAAGTCAAAGGCAACCATCACCACCTACCTGACCCTAGTCAGTCATTCCAGTTTTAGCCCACCCAAGTAATTTTTCAGTCCTATAAAACACCAAGCGAAAGTAGGGACGGGGACTTGATTACCCTTTTAGGGGAATTCCATGATATATTTAAAAATGAGGTTGTGATCACTTTCCCCCCCAAACTCACATTAACCTCAAGATTATTAATTAGTGTTTCCTCTGGCAAAACCAAGTCAGGGGTTATTTCCCCATGGCCTGTCACAAAAAGTTTTAAAAAAAATCCCGGATCTATCAAGAAAGTCACCTACTCTAAATTTCCTGTCAAATTTCTCCATCAATTGTCATAGTTTAAATCCCCATTAGCAAACATTTTCGTATGTAGGCCTTCCGAATTTGTCCCAAAAAAGTTTATGCACCCCTATCAAGATTCGGGGCCCTGAAACACCCCAAAATTAGTTTTTCTCGGGCCCCCGAGAAACGTAAAACCCAAAAAATTCAGTGGCTGCGCTTCTAATTAATATCTTGCAACCAACAATTTAAAATTTTCTCACATACATCGCTTTTCTCCACCACCTTTCCCTTTGGGCCCTGTCAGTGTGAATAATTTATAGCCTTGTTGTGACATTCAGAGGGCATCTCTCTACTTTTAATTGAGCCCGGTCTCTGTTTAGCAATAAAAATTTTTTGTTCCTCACTTGCAATTAATTTAGCTCATCTTCTTATTTCTTTTCACCCGCTTTTTGTAAGTAAACCTTAAAAGGGGGCTAGTCCCTTTCGCCCTCTGCTGTCCCCCTTTTTCGCTGACCTACTATTTCTTTATTTATAACTTCATGCTGAATCCTTTTATACATTTACTGTTTCCAACCCAAGTGTTTTCAAAACCCGCTTGTTTTCCCACACACACCCAACCCCTATCTTCCATCAGTTTAAAAAACATAGGATTTACCAATGGCCTTCTCAATGAGTCTGCAAGTGCACCCCCCGCCCCCAAAAGATGTACCCCTCCTTGCATCTATCATGTTTTCCATAAAAGTTTTCCAGTTGTTAAGAATGGGGTTTTAAGTTCCTTGCAGTATCTGTCTAGCCCGCAATTTCCCATTGCCCTAGACAACCATCATTTCCTACTCCCCTTTAGGGAAGAGCACAAAGATTGGGATCCCTCCCTTAGACTTTGAAACTATAGCGACCTTACTTATCTAGCAGCTCTTTCCACCCTTCCCAATATCATTTTCCCCCAGCCCTGAAAATAAGGGGTTGTTTCCCATTTCCTGACTGATTTATCCCCGTTGACAATGTCCCCAACACCCGCCCAGGGAACACCTCATTCTCACTTCTTATTCCTATACAAAAAACACGGCCATATATCTTTCCTGGAAATCCCAAACCCCAAGAATGCCTTTTCCCCCATTACAGGGGGATAAATACCCTTACCTTCACGGCCACGAAGTACATTCATCCCGAAAACAGAGAAGCGATTTCCTCCTTCAGATCTTCCTCTTACTTTCCTTACTTGAGCTTTCCCTTACTGTGAACCCCCGCCCTTGTACAGGGGCTGGACTGCACCCACTGCTGGAAACCGGTGCACCTCCCCCCCACAGCCTCCTCACAGCGAGAGACGACGCACCTCACTTGAAGCCTCATTTCCCCCAACTCCAGCCACCTCACCTCTCTCCCAGACCCATTGAGGGGGACCTTCAGCCTCCTAATCTCCCCTGGAGAAGCAAGACCTCCTCCTTCAACTCTCCCAACCTCAATTTTAAAACACTGCAGAAGAAGCCATGCTTTTTAACCGTACACTAATCCCCCAAAAAACCCCAGACACTACCAAACATACCAAAAGATTCATACACTGTACTAAAGTACCCTGAAAAACGAAAAGGCACCTTGTAAAAAGTGTAAGGGGGGGTGCTGATGGATGTATGTACAATTTTTGCAACGGGGCAGAAAAATTTTGTGTGTAACAAAAGCACTTTGGCACAGTTCCCCTTTTGCGGATGACATTGTTTACCTAATTTTAATACAAATGACCCATTGCCATATATTGATATTATGATTGTTTTATGAAAAAAGGGCCCACTTTAATTTATTTAATGCAAGAACTTCTTTCCCAAATTGGGAAGAAATTTGGATTCTAGCTAACAAGATTAGGGCGGCATTATAAACCTCTCTGAATCTTGTTGGATGATACGGTGACTGCGACGAGGTCAAAAAGAAGGTTTCAATAAAAAACCTTAGATAGGAACAGAAAGGGTGGGGGGTATGTGCCACATTTGAAAGACTTTGCTTTCAACCCAAAACCTGATTTTTAAAAAACAAAAAAAGGAGTGATGAATGGTTTTGAAAAACCCCAATTGAAGAATTAACACTTGTGAACACAGGGAATCTTTTTTGAAGAAACTTTCGCCCAGTGGCTTCATCGTCCAATACAAAATAAAATGGGGAAGGAGAGAAAATATGAGTAACAGTCCCTCAACCTGGATTCGATTGTCATCCATCACTCTTAACTATCACTAAAGAGTGATGGACTAAAATCGAATCCCGGTTGAGGGGCTGATTACCTCATACTTTTACTCTCCTTTCCCATTTCACTTTTTATTGGACTGTAAGCCACTTGGGGAAACGTTTTTTTCATAAAGATTCCATGTGTTGCCCCAAATGTTCAATTTTCAACAATAAAATGGAGATTTTTATGGGTTTTAAGTGCGGGTTCCCAAGACCAAAAACCCCTCTTAGTAGGAACTAGTTACCGCCCTCCTACCCCGGGCCCCGTTCTTGAAGACTTTTCCCCAGCTTGTCCGGAGTTGAAAACATTGCGAGCAATAATACTGGGGGACTTCAATACTGTTTTTTTACAGCAAAAAAAACGGGGTATGCAAAAAGGGATAAGCAAATTCTAGGATTAATAGCTACACCCAATAATTTAATACACCCAAACCCCGGGCACACAGTTCCAGCCACCCTAATTTACCACATACTTTTTAAAGCGCTGAGCATTAGTCGTCGGGGTCATTACCACGGTCTTTTTTGGGTCATTTTTCATTTACTGCACCCGGAAAATCACAGGGATAGGATAGGCCTACCAGGACAATAAAAAAGGGGTCAAATAAAACACAGTAAAGAAACACTGGTAAATAGGCTACCAATTGTGACTGGACAGAGATAAAAAGTTGCACGGACGTAAACGTGCCTGGGAAAAATTCAAAACAATGTTCATCCATTCTTAATTATATTGCACCAGTTAAAGAGGTTGGATTTAAACGAAGAATGAACCCCGGATACTACTGAGATATTAGATAATATGAAATTTAGAGACCAGCTGCTAAAAAAATTTTAAAACAAACAACAGGATTTGCAGCACTAAATGAATTCCAAAGGGTGAGGAACAGAGACAGAGGCTTATAAAAGGAGCAAAAGGGAAAACACTATTTCTCAAAAATTTAAGTATAACAAACCCCAGAAAGCTCTGGCAACAATAAAACATTGGGGGGATAGAAAAAGCCAGTAGTAGGTCTAACTAGTACTCCTATCGAAATAGGTATGCCACGAAAATCTAAGGTGGGAAATTGCTTTAAAATTTCCCACTACACATCTGTTGCATCAACACTAGTAAGTAAAAACCCTCATAAATACCCTTTTAAAACCAGCTCTGATAAATTTTAAACATACTATCCAATAAAGGGGGAACCCCCAAAAGTTGTCAAACTGTAAGTTATTCAACTTTTTCAAAAAGAATAAGCAGGTTAAACCCAACTAAGGCACAGGGCCCGATAACACCCGTCTAATTCCTAAAAGATGGTGCTTCTGACGCAATCCCATTGCTCACATAATAAAAACTATCAATCCCACTAATACCGTACCGGAGGGGTTTTTAAAGGGGCCAGAGTTACTCCTATCTTTAAGAAAAAATAATAGGTCTGATGAACAACTTAGACCTGTTAGTATACTCATTAATATCTAAAAACGGGGAGGGGGTTTTATTTCAATATTAAATCCTTTTGACACACATTCTCCATAGCATAATCGGGTTTTTAAAAATCCACCAACGAAACCCCCCCCTTTTTAAACGATGGATACCTGAGAACGAAATGTCAAAGGGAAAATCAAGGGATGGTAACCTTAGACCTGCAAAAAGGCTTGATATGTCAAACCCCAATAATTTTGTAAGAAACCCCAAGCTATCGGGATAGGTTCTGTAGAAGGTTTAAGTCCTTTTCCTTACAACAGGAGACAAATAGTCCCAAAAACAAAAAACGGAACAGAACCCCTGCCATAACATGTGGGTTTTTCCCAAAGGGAGATTCTGGGTCCCTTACTATTCTTATGTTTTGTCAAGATATGCCATCAGTGTCAAGTGCAAAAAATCCTATGAAGATGACATGCCTTTTTTAAGACAGGGAAAGACCCCAAATTTGCTAAAGTTTTTAAAACCGGAACTGGAGTCCCCGAGCAAATGGTTAGAGACAAACAACTATCATTTCACCTAGGGGAAAAATGAAGCCATTTTCTTTGGAACGAAACATAAACTGAAAGGGTAAAAAATTTGAATGTTCTGTAATGGGGGGTCCTCACTTTGGTTTTATCAGTAAAATATCTGGGGAAACCCCTTTTACCCATGCATGTCAGAGAATTGATAGGGAAAAAAATGTAGTAAAAGAAAGCGAATGCCAGACTGAAGCCCTGTAAAGACAAGCCCGGTCTACCCACGAGGGTCGCAGACCCCATGTCTAGCCCTTTTACAATGCCATATGGATTACCTTGTTTTTCATGGGACTCTGCCTTGACAAAAAAACTAAAGATAGACTGCAAATCACCCGAACAAAATCGTAAAATTCACCCGGGGCGGGACCAAGAGAAAGTACCCGGAGAATTACAGCATTGGGTATGCTGAATTTGAAAAGAAAATAAAACCTGAAACTAAAACATGTTTTTTAAAAATTGCTCAGAAAAGGTCCAGAATATCTTTCTGTCAATTTTTTTCAAAGGTGGAAACCAAAGCAATTAGTACAGGGGGAGAGAGCACAACTTTGTATACCCCCAGTCAGGGGAGGGGTCAAACACCTTTTTTGTACAGCAATAAAGGAATGGAACAGACTACCCGCACAGCCAAAACCATGTTTCTGAACCAGTTCAAAAGACTGCCAAAAAATGTCATGATGAAACTACAGGAAAGGGAGGGGGTGATTTTCTATTTTTTTCTAAAAATACGTGTAAAATTTTTTCCTTTTCCCCAGAATGACCCCCGATTGTAGATAGTCTTAAGACCCTCGTGTAGTAGAAAATTTTTTTTTATGAAAAAATGTTTATCTCATTGTTAAAAAATAAGAAAAATTATAACCTTTTTAAATATAATAATAAGTAAAAGGGCCCCCAAAGAAAAAAGTCACTCTGTCTGGCTTTTTTTGGGTTATCCAGGTTCCTACACATAGCTGCATGTATATAATTATTGTAACTGTATTGTGTATCCTAATAAAAATTTTCTTATTCTTCTTACTTACAACTAAATACGGGAGTGCCGATGCACGATGTGCCCTCTAGTTAGTTAGTTTATTTAAAAATTTTTTATTATGCCCCCAACCCTCCTGTGGGCGGGACCCCAAAAAATTTTCAGAGTACAAATTTTCCAGGGACTGGATCTACGCCGTGGGGTCACTGACCGAGAAAACTGTTTTTCCCTTTCAAAAAATAGACACTCTTTTAGGTAAACTTGGGAAATTGGAGGGACTGCCACACCATTTATTGCTCTATTACCCTTTAAAAACTGGATTCAAAAAAATTTTTTTCAGTTAATGCCCAATTTTCTCTGTATTACATTGGCAAGTGATCACGAAAAACGATAAAGAAAATATCACATAAATTCTGTAAATCAATTTTAAAATGTTTTTTTTTGATTTTCATCATCTTGTGTTTTTTAAACTTCCTCTCTCCCCGATTAAAACGTGGCTTCCTGAGCACTTTAAAGGGAAAAAAAAATATTTTCTAAATCCCCGGCGATTTGATACATCTATATTCTACTCATTCTATTCAAAATGTTTTATTTCCACTGGGGTTTTTATAAACTTCAATCCCAGGCCCCTTTAATTTATATTCTCCAGAGTGAAAATGTAGAGCATTCAACCCCATCTTCATAGGAAGTTCAATTGGGAAAGGAAGCACTCTGCAAGGGTGACACAGCTCCAATTTCTTAGATCAAAGGCCGAATAATTACATTTTTAGGGGAAAATAGCTAAAACCCCCGGGGGGACAGGCCTGGGAAAGGGAAAAAGGGTTATCCTTCAATGTATGATGAAAAAGAGTATATTTAAAAATTTAAATTCAGTTAGCAGTTTTTGGGAAAAATAATCAAAGAACTTCAACTGAACTTCATTGACTTTAAGACAGAGGTAAGTGAGCTATCAGCCACCTGCCATATACTATCATGCAGAGCAACAGACTCATGATACCACCTTCATAAAACTTCATGCAGGGGGAACAGACTCATGATACCACCTGTTTCTATATCATGCAGGACAACAGACTCAGATACCACCGTCATCATTTATCAGCGGGGCAACAATCATGTACCACCTTTCATACTATCTCAGGGGCAACAGACTCAACCACCCGTATAACTACAGCAGGAGCAACAGACTCATAACCACCCATCATCATACGTCGCAGGACCAACAGACTCATGTACCACCTGTCATCATATTTTCATGCGGAGCACAGACTCCATGATACCACCCGTCACAATATCTGCAGGAGAACAGACTCATGTACCACCTGTCTCTACTATAGCAGGAGCAACAGACTCATGTACCCCCTGTCATCAACATCAGAGGAGCAAGACTTGATACCCCCTTCATCAACTATCATGCAGGAGAAACGACCATGATACCACCTGTCATCATACATCAGCAGGAGCAACAGACTCATAATCCCACCTGTCATTACAACATGCAGGGCAACAACTCAGATACCCCCTGTCATCTACAACAGAGGAGCAAAAAACCATGATACCACCTTCACAACTACATGCAGGGCAACAGACTCATGATACCCCCTGTCATCATACTATCTTTTCGGGAGCAAAAAAATCGTAAAACCCCTTTCCCCATCAACTATCTGCAGGAGCAACGACTAAATACCCCCGTCATCAACATCAGCGGGAGCAACAGACCGATCCACCTGTCATCATCTATATGCGGGAGCAACAGACTCATGATACCACCTGTCATCATATATCATGCAGGGCAACAATCAAATACCACCTGTCATAACTACTGCGGGAGCAAAGACTCATAAACCAACTGGCTTGGATGGCTTCCCGTATCTCTGGGAGGTTCACTACCACCAATGATGTAAAATTTTTATCAAAGTGATTGACCACAAAGGAAACAAAAACCCCTGTTTCTCCTAGCCATTTCCCAAAAGTATTGTCTAGTGCGGGCTACAGCTCCAGGGTTACGGTCCAAAACCCAAATGAAAAAAGCACTGTAGAAGACTTAGTAACCCATTCCTCCAATCAAAAGCTCTCGCCAACCCCGAGCAAATGACCCAAAACTTGGGAGTTTCTTGGGCCACAGGGATGATTTTTTTAAAAATTTAGTTGTTATTTTTCCCAAAAGGGTTTAAACCCCATATAAGTATATTACATTCCCAAAGGAAGGGTTTGTCGGGAAGCGGGGACAATGCTTTCCTGACGTGGGTCTTAGTCAGATGCCCGCCGTTGGACTTTTGATCATCGCCCAAAGGCTTCCCTGCTTCCCGGTCCAGCCCTTTAAAAATTACTTACTTTTCAAGGTATGCGGTGAAAGTATGGATTAAACCCCATGGTTTTAGAATTCCCACCATGGGGCCCCAAAGGGCCCAAAACAAAGGTTTAATTATCCTTTGTAAAATGAACCGCTAGATAATTTTTAAATTCAGAAAAAACCTTAAACACTCATATCTACTCTCAGAGGAATACCTTGAAGGGAACTTTTAAGAGGGCCTTAAGCGTCATATAAATTTAAAGGTTGGCTCAAAAAATTTATTAAATTACATTTACATAAAACATTAAAACCAATGACGAATCCACTTGCTTCAGGACATCATTTCTGGTCCATGACTCAAAAAGTAAATTTTAGCATAAATTTTTTTAATCGGGGGAAGCAAAACCCGTGGGGGTTTATATAGCACATGGGGGGGAGGCATTCGGTTCTTTCCCAAGGGAAAGGGAAGGAAAGTTCAGTTCTTTTTATAAAAGGCTCCTCACCTCATCAAGACAATTCCCCCCGAGAGAAAAAATTTTCTAAAACTAATTCACCTTTTTTTTTTGTTTTTCCCAAAAAAAATTGAGCCCACCACACATCAAACAAAACAAATTTTGGGGAAAATTTTGAAAAAAAAAGTCCAAAAAACATAGTCCTAAAATATATCAACCCGGGGGGAAAAAATTTTTATTTACTTATTTTTTACAAAAAAAAAAAAAAAAATAAACAAGGTTGGTACCCCCTGGGCCTTTTACCAAAAAAAAAAAAAATTAAATTTAAATTCAAAATTCAAACCCCCAGCCCCTCCTGTCTGGACAAATGCATGTATTATGAACCACAATTATAGACTGTCTCTTTTTTAATCTTTTCCTCTCCCTTTACCCAGTCCTGGGTAGAGCAACCAATTTTTTTTTTGGCTGAATTTCCAAAACCTTTTGGCAAAAGAAAATGAAAAAAAACTAGCTTTTGTTTAGATAAGGCTCACAGGATTTCCAAACCCCCAAAGCTCTTTCTTTAAATTTTTATGTCAACATAATATTTTTTGTGATATTCAAAGAATACACATAGGGCCCCCCTTCACAAGAAGTGTGCACCAGCCCCCTTTCCCCAGGGGAAAGGAATTTTAATTACTGAAGCTAATTTTGGTGAAATGGGGCCCCCACATAAGTGAATTTGCAAAAAAACTTTTCCCCAAGGATTTTAAAACCCTTTTAATATTTTAAATTTAGATGGGGTGCAAAACCCATAGGGGTCATAAAGTACCTGAGGAAAGGGAAAAATTAGGTTCAATCACAGAAGGGGGGGGATAATTCCGTTTTTGAAAAAGTTCTGTATTGATATCACCCCTTTTCCCTTGAGGGACGAAAGATAAAAACCCAAATCTTTTGATTATTTTAAAAAACTAGGCACTAAACCCAAAAGGGGCCAACAGCACTGCTGATGAATTAAAAATTTTTTAAGAGACCTTCCCTACGTTAGTGCTTCTACTTTAGATACGAAAAATTTTTTTTTTTCAACAGTTTGGCCGTCTCCCACCGGGCAGGGGACCCAAAGAAAAAAAATCCCCAAAAAGAAAAAATTTTCATCATCATTAACACTTTATCTTACTCACACACATAATCCTGTTTTTGCAGAGGTGCTCAAATACAACAGTTTAGAAGAAAATTTAATAAAAAATACACAATACTTATATCCCCCAAAACTGTAAATATCCCAACCCCCCTTTAAGGGTTCAGGCATTGTATTCCCATTTCCGGGGACTCAAGCCCGGGTTTATTAAAAAACCGGGTTTCCCCCTGGATCCCTTCACTAAATATTACCCTGCCCACCCCACTGTCACCCCAAACCCCTTTTGTTCCATTCACTATTTTCTAACCGCTCGCGCACGCTTGGTGAAAGCCAAACCCCTGCCCACAGCACCTCCTTTACCCCCCCCCCAACCTTTCGGGCGACCCCTACCCCGCCTTCCTTCCCTACGTTTTAACGCTCCCATGTCATTTATTTTGACCCCATTCTCTCTAAATGACCAAACCACCTCAACAACCCTCTTCACCCTGAAATTTACTTTTTTTAACCCCCACCCCTTTCTCCAATTTCCACACCTGAATTTTTCGCAAAATTTTTTACACCACACATTGCCCTTAGACAGGACATCTCCACTCCCTCCCCTCACCCTCCCCCCCCACTTTGGGACCCCAACCATAGGGGGGGTTCCCCCCCTGGTAGGTACAGACGGATGTCAGCACAGCATACTGTGGGACATGTAAAAATCCTTGGAAGGAAATCCAGATCACATAAAACTAGCTTTTTCCAAACCCAAATCTCTTGTACTAAAAATACCCCCTAAAAAAAATGACCTCGAACTAGAAAGGGCTTTGGTTGTGCAATAAAGATGTAGAACTTGGGCGGTATCAAAATGTAAAAGGAGAGTAAAAAGAAAAAAAAATCAAGAAAACAAAGATGACCTCTTGGATAGTCTACCAAAAAAAATATAAAACAGGGAAAAAGTAGGTTATCAAAAAAGCAGAATGCCCCTACCACAACAGATGACCGAAAATATCTATCACCCACATGGCTAAACCAGACCCTCCCCCATCATAGCCAAAAAAACCCCCAGTCTGGTTTGGCCCGGCCCCAGCCCCCGCCCCCGGCTGACTCAGCCCCGCCCGACTCTACAGGGACCCTACCACAACTCCACTAAAAACCCAAAAATACAACCACATGCAAAGACCGTGGGCCCACAGTACAGATTAGAGAGGAGTCTCCCCATTCTTTCCCCTACTGGGAAAATAGATGGAATCCGGACGGGGTGGGCCCTGGCTTGGGTAGAGGATTTTAAGGCAGTCCCAGAACCCGCGAAATTGACAAAACCCTCCCCAACAAATTTTTTCAACCAAAGGGGAATTTGTGCAAATTTATGCTTGGGGCATCTGTAACATGGAATATCAGGGAAAAAAAAGGGGGTGCAACTTTTTAGCACCCAAAAAAAAGTAGCGACCTCCCGTCTAAAGGAGTGGTTGTTCTTTTTCCCGTACTTTTTTTCACCCAAAAATGGTCCACTCCTCGGTCCTCCAGAAGCAGGTTACAACATCTATTACTCGTCCTGCATACCATTAAAAAGGGACCAGGAGGCAACAAGACCCCACAAGACAAACAATAAGCAGCTACGACAACCCATGCTCCGGGTGTTTTTTTAGGGCAGGAAACGGAAAAAAGAAAATGGGAAGGAAATAATAAAAATTGTCACAACCTTGGAGCCTTGTTCTGGACAGGAGCGCAGCCAGTGGCCACCACGGCCCTCAGAATTACAACTACTGATTCAATAACAAATCCCCCCAACAAACACCTGAATACAACTCGTTCATATTGCTAATATACAGGGCCTTAGGCCACCACCAACAACAAAATACCTTTATCAGTGGACTTCTCGAGGAGTCTAATGCAATGTTGTGCAGCCTTCACAGAGGACTACACCAAAAAATCACTTTGACAGTGAAATATGGATAAGTGGGATACAACCTTTTTTAGATGCGACGGAAAGAACAGCAACATGGGAGGTTGGCCTGTATGTCGAAGAGTCCCTTATCTGCCACGGAGTGCTGAACTCACAAATGAAGGTTAGTGAAGTTCTATCAATAAGATCGAGAACCAAAACCTAGTCATTGTGGTTGTATATAAGCACAGATGCAACCTCACAACAGTTCAAGGAACAGCTACTGAAGATTGATTACTGTTTGGAAAAACTTCAGCTTCCATCCCCAAAACATCTTACTGCTTGGTGATTTCAACCTAAGGCATACTAAATGAAGAATGTAGCAAATAATTTTATAGCTGAAAAACAATCCCCGGAGGTAGGCAGATGAATGGCCCAACAACACATGAGCTACTAAGTTTCTGCGAAAAACACACCTTATGCCTGCAGATAGTGGAGCCAACAGATAGAAAACACACTTGACCTTTCTTCACAAATATTGAGGACCTGATAAGAGACATATGGATATCAAATAACAACTAATTACCGATCACAACCTATCGAAAGTCCAGACGTACATGGATAGGGGTCCTGATCAGAAGAATGCATGTACCCTGTGAAGGTTGTCTTCACAAAAATACAACGTCAACAACAGAACAGTCAATGGGAACCAGGTAAATATGTCCTAAACGAACTGTTGGTAAGGATGTCTTAAAAGACATGGATTCCAAACCACTGCCTTGTAAGAATCAACTTCCTGGCAGCGAAGTTTGTTTCTAGGCATTATTCCCCTAGAAGAAGAAGGCAGGAGTAATTGGAGGGAGAGAAAGACGCTCCCTGCTACTGAAGACGTACGAAGAGGTCACTGTGCTCCTCAGGAGTGCGAGAATATTTGAGTTACACGAAAGGAGGGCGCGATAGGAAGTGGAAACTATCGAACTTAGTTAAATGACTCTTACAGGAACAGGAGGAGACAGGGGAGCTTAAAGATTAATGAAAGAAAGAAATACAACAATATTTTTTTTCATATGCCAAAAACAAGGCATATACCACATCTTAGTTTCAGGACCCTCCCTTACTCAAACAGGATAGGGACTTTACAAGATGACAACAAGGAAATGAGTGAAAATATTGAATCCAGTACGACTCTGTGTTTTGTGAACTCTAATCGGTCTTATGGAGGATCGACGACCCATAATGATTTTCTTCATGAATGAGCCTCAATAACTCCATAAACTGATGCACAGATTTCGACCATTACATTAACTCGATAGATTTTCGAAAAAGGCATTGACAACATGCCTATGCACTTAGCCCCGGGCCAGACTCGTGGAACTCTGTTTTTCATTAAGATATTGCAAGAAAACCCTCTCGCGTGCCCTGAGTTTACACTGTGGAGGAGGAGCTTGGACATGAGTGAATTCTCTGTCACTTTTAAACTACGGATTATAGCCCCACTCCATTAAAGGTGGCAGCAAAGCATTAGCTAGAACTATAGAACAATAGCTCTGACGTCCACATCATAAAAATCTTTGTTAAGTGCTATGACAGCAGGATTGCAAATAACCTGGATTCCCAAAATTCTGCTCAATCTAGGACAACATGGGTCAGGGCAGGTCGCTCCTGCCTCTCACAACTCTGGATTACTATGATATAGGCTTGGATGCAACTGGAAGAAAATCAGAAGCAGATGTAATTATACACAGGACTTTGCAAAAGCATTTGACAAATGCGTCCATGGCGTATAGCCCAATAAAATACATGCTAAAGGAATATCTGGGAAAGTGGGGAGATGGATCTTCAACTTCCTTACAAATCGAAAACAAAGTGTAGTGGCCAACAGAGTTAAATCGGGAGGCTGCCATAGGAAGAGCTCTGTTCCACAAGGCTCAGTTTCTCGCCCCATCTTTTTCCTGTCTCTTATCAGACATAGACGTGATATAACATCACAGCACCGTATCATCCTTTGCGGATCTTACTAGGATCTGCCATGAGGCTGTCATCTGCTGAGGACGCGGTTAACCTCCAAGTAGTATATACAAAGTTTTCCAGTGGCTCAACGGTAAACAATATGATGATCAAATGAGGATAAATTCCCAACTACCTCCGTTATGGATAACTGGGAGGAGATAATTTTAACTAGTATACAGAGTAGTTCTTCAAACTACTGGGCTACAATAGAGTGAAAAAATAATGTAAGGGACCTGGTTGTATAATGTCTGAGGATTCTCATTTTCAAGGAATCACAACAGTGCCACGATCGCACGTGCAAAGGAAATGATTGGATGGATAATGAGAAACGTTCAAAAACGTGAGATGCCGAGCAATGATGTCATTTTCAAATCACTTGTTCTCTCTAGGCTGGAATACTGACTGGACATTAACATCTCATGTCAAAGCAGGTGAAATCGCAGATCATGAGAGTGTACTAAAGATCCTTTACTGCAGGTATAAGTTCTGTCAAACATCTTAACTACTGGAGGAACGCTTGGAGCACTTGCTTGTTACTCGTTGGAACGCAGGAGGGACGGGAGAGATATTTCATAATCTACATTTGGAAAATCTTGGAAGGAGATGGTCCCAAATCTGCACAACCCGAAATCACTCCTACGAAAGTAAAAGACTGGGCAGGCGATGCAAAATGCCCCCAAAAATAAAAAGTAGGGGCGCCATTGGTACACTAAGGGAAAATGCCATAAGTGTCCGGGCCCCAAGACTGTTAAAACAACCTCCCTTCAAGCATTAGGGAATTGCCAATAAACCCCTGGCTGCCTTCAAGAGAGAGCTGGACAGATACCTAAAGTCAGTGCGGATCAGCCGGGCTTGGCTCGTACGTTGGATGCGTGCGGCCAGCTTAACAGCCTAGTTGATCAGGCCCTGATCCATCGGAAGGCCTGGTCATGGACCGGGCCGCGGGGGCGCTGATCCCCGGAATAACCTCCAGGGAACACTACCACTACAACTACCACCAACACTACCACTACCACCAACACTAAACCCCTACCACCAAAACTACCACCAACACTACCACCACAACTACCACCAACACGACCACTACCAAAACAATTACCCCTAACAACCACTACAAACTGCCACCAAGACTACCATCACAACTACCACTAACACTACCCATCAACACTAAACCCCCACAACTACTGTCAGCATAGTTGCTGATCCCTACATGTGTTGTATAGCTTATCTGTGTATCATAGTACCATCCATATATTTTGCATACACGACCCCTTTGCTGGGGCCTAGCGACTGTTTGTATGACGCCACGGGGGTTGCGGGGTGAGTGCGTGGACGCGCTACCCCACTCTCAGTCCACGCATAAGGACTACCAGGCAACAACACACGACAGGGTTTTGGGTCCCCTTTCTCACATTCTGCAATATATTGTTACCATCCAACAAGTGTGTTTTTTCTTCAACCTTCGTTATCTCCTTTCGAACCCCACGACACTACCACCAAACAAGACCACTACCACCACAACTACCACCCAACACGGCCACTACCACCACAAATACCACCAACACTACCACAACTACCACCAACACGACCACTACCACCACAACTACCACCACAACTACCAACACGACCACTACCACCACAACTACCACCATGACCACTACCACCCAACACTACCACTACCACCCCAACTACCCCCAACACGACCACTACCACCACAACTACCACCAACATGACCACTACCACCACAACTACCACCAACACGACCACTACCACCAACACTACCACCACAACTACCACCAACACGACCACTACCACCACGACCACTACCACCAACACGACCACTACAACTACCACCAACATGACCACTACCACCAAACTACCACAAACACTACCCCTACAACTACCACCAACACGACCACTACCCCCACAACTACCCCCAACACTACCACCACAAAATACCACCAACACTACCACTACCACCACAAATACCACCAACACTACCACCACTATCACCACAACTACCACCAACACTACCACTAAACCCCCACAACTACCACCAACACTACCACTACAACTACCACCAACACTAAAACTACCACCACCACTACCACCAACACTACCACCACCATTTACCCAACTACCACCAACACCACTACCACCACAATACCACCAAAATGACCACTACCACCACAACTACCACCAACACTACAACTACAACTACCCCCAACACTCCACCACAACTACCACCAACACACCACTACAACTACCACCAACATGACTACTACCACAACTACAACAAACACGAAACCCCTACCACCACAACTACCACCAACACTACAACTACCAACACGACCACTTCCACCACAACAACCACCAACAAAGACCACTACCACCACAAACTACCACCAACACGACCACTACCACCACAACTACCACCAACACTACCACCACAACTACCACCAACGACCACTACCACCACAACTACCACCAAAAACTACCACCACAACTACTACCAACACGACCACTACCACAATACTCAACCAACACTACCACTATCACCACAACTACCACCAACACACCACTATCATCACAAAATACCACCAACACGACCACTACCCACCACTACTACCAACACTACTACTATCACCACAACTACCACCCAAAACGACCACTACCACCACTACATCAACTATATTAACCTACTAATACAACAACAACCTAATAACACTCTTACCACCCAATTCTCAATAACTGCCACTACCAAACCCCCCACCAACAATGCCCAAAAGTATTACCAACACAATCATTCACCCCCACTACTAAATTATCAACTCCTCTATCACAACTACCACCACCACTACCACAACCTACACTATAAAACCATTACCACCATTCCATGGGCCCTTTCTTGTCTAAGTTTCCTAGGACTTTCCTAGCGTCGCACCCTGGTTGAAATCATGTTTTCGTGTTGACTGCCTGATAAATCAGGCTGTGTTTTGTTACTGTCTGGCACGCCCACACAGGCCAACACAAGCCGGATGATAGGAACACGCTCCGAAGAAATCTTTCCAGCGTCTTGAAAACTTTTTTCTCTCGTTCCGCCAATATTTTTTCTGTCCCAGCTGATAGTATGTTGATGAGTGTTTGGTCACGGATGTTGATACAGCGTTTCTCTTATTATGCCTGTGACTCTCCACCTCTTGTTCTTTACTGTTTTTTATTCCACACACTCCTAATCTACCTCTACCACCACCAATACTACCACCGCCACACCACCAATACTCCCACCACCACTACCACCGCCACAGCTACGTCCACCACGAACACCATCAATACTGCAAACACCTGTAGATCAGACCCTGATTCACCGTGAGGCCTAGTTCACCGCGAGGCCTGGTCACAGACCGACCCGCCGGGGCGACGACCCTCGGGACCCTCTTCATGTATACCCCAGGTATACCACCTCCACCACTACGACTACAAATGCCATTACCACCTCTACTACCACGTTTCTCGCTAACACCCTTAATACTACCACCAACACCATTATCACAACTACCAGCTCATCACTATCACAAAATTACGGAACCTTACACAAATAACCCGCACAATAAAAGGCAGAAGCTTACGACGACGTTCGGTCCGACTTGGAACCCTTGACAAAGTCACACTATTTACGGAACATTCTCCGCCGCCACAAATACCAACCACCATCAAAACATATGCACTTCCGATAAGGAATAAACCCAGTATACCATAACTCAGACTCTTGTGCTCTCAATGCTCGCGGCGGGAAACAGTGCAGACTACAGCCTAAGTTGATAATCAGTTAAATTTTATCTGCAGCCTAAGTTGATAATGCAGTTCAATATCTGCAGCCTAAGTTAAATAATCAGTTCAATATCTGCAGCCTAAGTTGATAATGCAGTTCAATATCTGCAGCCTAAGTTGATAATGCAGTTCAATATCTGCAGCCTAAGTTGATAATGCAGTTCAATATTTGTGCTGAAAGACTGAAAAATAATTATTAGCGAGATTCAGAAATCATTATATGGAAACTGGCATCCAAATTTCGTCAATAATAATGGTAAATTAGGATATTACACCGTCCAAATATAACTCAAACTTTCAAAGAGACCACAAAATATCAATATCAGACATTGAAAAAGACCGTTAAGCTTGAAGCCGCTTAGTTGTATTATTAAGGTGTCAACATGGAAGGCGAGAAGCTTATCTCAGATGCCACAATCAAAAATTATCGCTAAAAAAAACAGTTTTCTAATTTTTCCCTCATTGCATAGAAAGCAAATTTGAACTTACACAGGCTGAAACCTATTCAAACTTTTCTATAAGTAACACTGACCGCCTTTTAGGAAAATAATTGTAGTGAGAATGTATGTACATAAGCCTAGTGGACACTGCATACAAATTTCTATCAATGGTCTTGAAGGCACACTCGTTATAACTATATAAAACACACAAAGAGAAACCAGTTTGATTAATAAAACTGCCAGATTATAACTTACACAACCTAACACCAAGAGATTGTTTTCATTGAAGTAAACACATCAACACTAAGTTTCAAGCTTATCAGAAGATGCATTTTCCAGTTATTTCTCAGAATACAACAAAATTTGTTACTACACAGCCTAAACCCATGAAATAATTTAACTATTCCACACGATGCTCAACTATTGAAGATTGATGCCGTTCACAGGTGTTATATAATAAGAGGAAAGCGCTGAACCCATAGGGGTCATATAGCGCCTATGGAATAGGAGACATTCAAATTCGATAGAAGCAATGGAAAGATAAGTAAAGTTCCTTGGATCAAGAGCCCCTCACCAGCATCAAGGTAAAATGTGATAAGATAAAATATCACAACCATTTCGATATTAAAAGTGGCAAAAAAGACATCAACACAACTCAAAAATCCACCAGAGTTGAAGTTCTGAAGGCTATCAGAGGAGCATCTCTCCACCTATCAGAGGAGCATCTCTCCACCTATCAGACTAGCATCTCTCCACCTATCAGAGGAGCATCTCGCCACCTATCAGAGGAGCATCTCTCCACCTATCAGAGGACATCTCTCCACCTATCAGAGGAGCAATCTCTCCACCTATCAGAGGAGAATCTCTCCCCTATCAGAGGAGCATCTTCCACCTATCAGAGGAGCATCTCTCCACCTATCAGGGAGCATCTCTCCACCTATCAGAGGAGCATCTCTCCACCTATCAGAGGAGCATCTCTCCACCTATCAGAGGAGCATCTCTCCACCTATCAGAGGAGCATCTCTCCACCTATCAGAGGAGGGAAACTCTCCACCTATCAGAGGAGCATCTCTCCACCTATCAGAGGGGCATCTCTCCACCTATCAGAGGAGCATCTCTCCACCTATCAGAGGAGCAAACTCTCCACCTATCAAGGACATCTCGCCACCTATCAGAGGAGCATCTCTCCACCTATCAGAGGAGCATCTCTCCACCTATCAGAGGAGCATCTCTCCACCTATCAGAGGAGCATCTCGCCACCTATCAGAGGAGCATCTTTGCCACCTATCAGAGGAGCATCTCTCCACCTATCAGAGGAGCATCTCGCCACTATCAGAGGAGCATCTCGCCACCTATCAGAGGGGCATCTCGCCACCTATCAGAGGAGCATCTCGCCACCTATTCAAGGGCATCTCTCCACCTATCAGAGGAGCACTCCCACCTATCAGAGGAGCATCTCTCCACCTATCAGAGGAGAATCTCTCCACCTATCAGAGGAGCAAACTCGCACCTATCAGAGGAGCATCTCGCCACCTATCAGAGGGGCATCTCGCCACCCATCAGAGGAGCATCTCTCCACCTATCAGAGGAGCATCTCTCCACCTATCAGAGAGGGATCTCGCCACCTTATCAGAGGAGCATCTCGCCACCTATCAGAGGAGCATCTCTCCACCTATCAGAGGAGCATCTCTCCACCTATCAGAGGAGCATCTCTCCACCTATCAGAGGAGAATCTCCCACCTACAGAGGAGCATCTCTCCACCTATCAGAGGAGCATCTCTCCACCTATCAGAGGAGGCATCTCTTTCCCCCTATCAGAGGAGCATCTCTCCACCTATCAGAGGAGCATCTCTCCACCTATCAGAGGAGCATCTCTCCACCTATCAGAGGAGCATCTCTCCACCTATCAGAGGAGCATCTCTCCACCTATCAGAGGAGCATCTCTCCACCTATCAGAGGAGCATCTCTCCACCTATCAGAGGAGCAACTCTTCCACCCATTAGAGGAGAATCCCCTCCACCTATCAGAGGAGAATCTCTCCACCTATCAGAGGAGAATCTCTCCACCTATCAGAGGGGAAAACTCTCCACCTATCAGAGGAGCATCTCTCCACCTATCAGAGGAGCATCTCTCCACTATAGAGGAAACATCTCTCCAAACCCAAACAGAGGAGCATCTCTCCACCTATCAGAGGAGCATCTCTCCACCTATCAGAGGAGAATCTCTCCACCTATCAGAGGAGCATCTCTCCACCTATCAGAGGAGCATCTCTCCACCTATCAGAGGAGCATCTCTCCACCTATCAGAGGAGCATCTCCCCCTATAGGGCATCTCCCACCTATCAGAAGCATTCTCCACCTATTTAGAGGGGATTCCCACCTATCAAGGAGCTCTCTCCACCATCAGAGGGGAAACTCCACCATCAGAGGAGCATCTCTCCACCTATTAAGGACATCTTCCCCAAAACAAGGGCTTTTCCCCCCTATCAGAGGAGCATCTCTCCACCATCGGGGCATCTCTCACCTACAGAGGAGCATTCTCCACCTATCAAAGGGGCATCCTCCACCTTAGAGGAGCATCTCTCCACCTATCAGAGGGGGCGTCCTCCCCCTTCACACCGAGCAAAAATTTGGGAATGGCCTAGTGTATTGCACACGGGCACCCTGGCATTAATGGGCCCCATGTTTTCTTGCCCTGATACTTTACACAAGCGGTGGAAATTTAAAGGGCCATCAAAAAAGACTTTCACAAGTATTAAAAAAAAATTTGAGGAAGGGAAACAAAAATGTTGAGAATATTCCAGAAATAGGAAAGTCTCTTTTCAACTTAAAAACAAACACAAGTTTAAGGATTTTTCCATCTAGTTTTTTTTTTACATTAGTTCTTCATAATGCTAAAAGAAAACCCAAATTTTAAAAAAAAAAAAAAATTTTGATAAAATTGGGTTTTAAAAAAAATTGTAAAACTGGCCCCCAAAAAAACTAAAATTACTCAAAAACCCGTGCATAGGGAGAGGAACAAGACGACGTTCCGGCCCGAGGGGAACCCTTTGAAAGCACACAGAGGGGTGAGGCAGCGCAATATAGGGAAGCGGGAAAGTACGGGAAAAAGAGGAAAATTTAGTGGTATGAGGTAGTGAGTAGTTGTGGGTGTAGGTAGGTAGAAGTGGTAGTGTAAGTAGGGTAGTAGTGGTAGTTAAGTAGTGGTGTTGGTAGTGTAAGTAAAAGAAATAGGGGGGTATGAAGTGGAAGACTTATTTAGGATAGAAGAAAAAAAGGGGAAAGTGAAGGGAAGCAAAGTGAAGGTAGCGCAATAGTGAGGAAGGGGGGGAAAGCGTAGTGGGAAAGTAAAAGTGGGGCAGTCTGAAGACAAAAAATAACCCCTGCAGGAGAAAAAGGGGGCCACAAAAAGCCTGCAGGGAGCAAAGGGGGCCACAAGAAGCTTTTGGAAAGCTAAGGGGCCACAAGAAGCACGCGGGAGAGCAAAGGGGGCCAAAAGAAGCATGCAGGAGAGCTGGGGGCCCACAAGGGGAAAAACCAAGAAACCAGGGGAAGGGACTGTCTAGGTGCTCAAAGTCAGAGAACTAATGACCCTTAGTTCTCATGCAGGGGTCATTTTTCTTGTCTTAGGCGACCCCCTTTTTTTTCTCCTCACGTATTTCCCTTTCCCTTTCCCTTTTTTATTTTTCACCTTCCCCTACTTGTCCTGTCTCCCATATATACCGGTGCCTCACCTTTTCTGTTAGTGGACTTTACAAATGGTCCAAGCGGACCGACACGTCGTCGTAAAATCCCCTCTTCTTTTGTGGGGGTTTTTTATGTGTTGTCCAGTAAGGTATTGGGTCTTTTGTTCATAACCCCAAAATTAATTAAAAATACTTTTTTTAAAAATTTACCAGCATTTTTGGGGTTTTAAGCTTTCGGAAGAGCATTTCCCTTATTACATGGGAAGCAATTACTTTAAAAAAATTGGCAAATGGAAAATTTCACAACTGAAAATGATTAATAAGCTGTGTTTTATTAAAGCTGACCAATGACAAAAGTTTGAAGCCGATCAGAAAAGGAATTCTCCAGGAATTAATTAGATTCCAACAACTCCAAGTTAACTGTTAACATCGTTAATAATAGTTTGAAGCCAATAAGAAGAAGCATTCTTCTGGCATTGAATAAAAAATAAGTGTCACCGTCTTTCAATAAAATCTGCAAACTGGACTGGCAGCGTGAGACTGTGTTCAGGACGCCACACCAGTGGTGAAAGTTTGAAGCCGATCAGGCGAGTCATTCTCCAGCTATGACACAAATTACAACGTTTCCATGATTTTTTTTTTTCTGTTTTACTAAATCAA
This sequence comes from Cherax quadricarinatus, assembly GCF_026875155.1. Taxonomy (NCBI): domain Eukaryota; kingdom Metazoa; phylum Arthropoda; class Malacostraca; order Decapoda; family Parastacidae; genus Cherax; species Cherax quadricarinatus. Next base: position 56,436 of record NW_026492676.1, read on the forward strand.
CAAATTTGTCTGCACGCGAACAAAACTTAATAGTTACTATACTGGACCTTTTTTGTGTCACCTCACATGTGTCAGCCATCACATTTGCCCCCGGGAGCCATCACGTGTGTCAGCCATCACGTGTCAATACATGTGTCAGCTATCACAATGTGCCAATCATAGGGCAATCACATGTGTCAGTCACTGTGTCACCATCAATATGTCAGCCATCACAATGTGTCAGCCATCACATTGTCGCCACCACAAAGTATCGCCATCACATGATCGCCATCACATTATTCAAAACACATGTGTCAGCCATCCCCTGTGTCAGCCATCACATGTGTCGCCATCAAAGTATCACCATCACCCTGTTCAGTCATCCCTATGTCAGCCATCAC